>OZ025240.1:60902333-60985938 GCA_964019155.1 Osedax fenrisi | reverse complement strand
ACTTTAAAATAGATGTATATATTATAAGCACACCCTTTTTATAAATAAAAATAACGTAAATAAATGCTTAAAGGCTATACATTCTACAGTGTAGACGTATTAAGGGCACCCGTATTAAACACATGCATTATATTGTATCGAGGTCACACTAGCCTTATAGCGCTATATTACATACATACATTTTACATTTTTCGGTTTTCGGACTGCAAACTGTGCTTATAAAGCAATCGGCCGTCCATATATATATTAAGTTAATGTTTCATATTAAATAGGTAGGTTTTCAGTAGTTTCTTGAAGTTGGGAGTTGATGGTGTAGTACGGATTGATGTGGGGAGAGTTTTCCACGAGTATGGGACGGATATTGCCCATGCTCGAGTGTTGGTTGAATGTAATTTGTGTTTAGGAGGAAGTTGAAGTAGAAACGTATTGGTGGAGCGTGTAGTGGTACTAGTTGGTAATTTAAGTTTGAGTAGGGATGCTAGGTAGTCAGGAGAGTCATGGTGGATTGCTTTATGAGCCAGTAGTATAGTTTTATATAGGATTCTATGGCGTACAGGTAGCCAGTGGAGTTTAACTAAGAATGGAGATATATGAGTGTGGGAGTATTTTGGTATGTTGAATATACACCTAGCTATAGAATTTTGAAGAATTTGTAGTTTAGTAATATACGATGAGGGGGTATTATAAAGGATAAAATTGCAGTAGTCGAATAGAGGTAGGATGTAAGCAGAAGCTATAATAGTAGCGGTGGATATTGATATTGAATGACGAATAAGGCGTAGTGAATGTAGTTGATAGTTTAATAGTTTTGTTATGTGGGACAGTTGTCTGTAAAAATTAAAAGTATTGTCAAATATAACACCAAGATTGTTACATGTCCTTTGGTAACCTATTAGTCTACCGCTAAAGTGAAACATATGTTTATATATATATATATATATATATATATGTATATATATATAGTAGATAAACTCGCATATGTTATTATGCGTATAAACAATATAATAACAACATAAACCTTCAGGGTTATGTTTATTATGTTGTATATACAACTATTACATAACCATGGTAAACAATGATAATTATGTACTTGCACGCGATTATGAATTAATATATATATATATATATATATCAATGATAATTGATCTATATAATATATTATATGTATAATTAAACTGTACGATTGTTTACCATCGTTATACAATCAAATATGATGTATACCTAATATATAATATTTATCTTGTATATAAAATGATCATATTTATATTATTCCTACAAAAATAACGTATAATATATACGATACATTCTATATTATTATAACAAATATTTGTACCTCTAGGTATTACCTTGTTGATACCTAGAAGTTACTCATGCATGACATAACTACACATGCACACATTAACGAATTATCACTCGTGGTACAGGCATTGATCAGCTTGGCACGTGTGTATTTAGAACTACCGCTTATTTAGAAACCTCAGACCACGCCCACTATTATGACGTAACCATGTCCTTTCAAGGACTGATACCCGAGAAGTATTCCGTTCGTGGTCTCGCACAATACCATATACTCATACATCATGTATATATATATATACATATCTATAGGTAACCTATATGTAACCTATAGGTTACATTATACCTATAGGTTATATATAACCTTACATACAGTATACTGTATACAGTTACTTTTATAAAAAATACATCAACCGATTCCGTTAGTCATGCGTATAGCAACGCGTATGGCACGTTCATGTACGTACGTACACACGCACACATACACACGCGCACGAAGTAACGTCTACAATGCTCTAGCGATATCGTAAATCACTGCTCGCGTAAAACCAAAATGGCGGCTACAATAACCTCGGTACACTCGAGATGTAAACAAACCGCTCGCCGCACCTCTAGCGGCCGACTTGCGTATTTATATTAGGAATAGGGCTACTATAAATCAGGGGATTGCGCTGCTAACGTTAGGGTAAGCCGACGGCTCTATACGGAGAGGGTCGGCGGGGGGGGGGGGTAAAAAAGGGTACTGAAGGAGTAACGAAGAATGGGAGGGGGTGTGGCTTAAACAACAATGTATTACATACCCTATAACTAACGCATAACTCAGTCGGTATAAGTTACGTAATATTATTAATGCGTAAAGTACCGTATTAGGTGAGATATAGCTATCCCCATATAGGGGAAACGCGATATTATTTGTTGTTAACAATAGTTATATTATTAGGCGATTTTACCTATTTTAATGTAGCACTATATATAGTAGGTTAGTAGTCCTATAGGAATAGAATATATTTGTGCGCGAAAACACACACACACACACACACACATATATATATATATACACGCACACCTGTGTCTGTTTTTATTTGAACTCGCACGATGTTCCCTGCACGACATGCAGTGCACCCGATGCATGGCTACGTGCGTGTTATAACCTATGGGGAATACTACTAAAGTGGAGGGTGTTAATTTGTGAGATAGGCTTGGCTCGCAGGTGTTTCAAGTATTCGGTTACGGTAGGCAAATAAACTCGGCCCGACTTCGTTATAGGGTATCCTCGAATTGGACTACACGCACGAACGAACGCACCCACCCACGCGCGTACACGTATACGATATCTAATAGAAAGTATCGATTGACAGTGCTTAGGTATACCGGCATGTACGAGGAATTCATTACCGGTCCGCTAATATGTCCTGAAGGACACGCGTGTATTAATTACACTTTAGCGACGTGGTCCACGGGCCGTGGGTTCACTGAACTGTTGTGTTCAGTGTGAGTCACCTACAGTATTAGTCACCTTCAGTGTGAGTCACCTTCAGTGTGAGTCACGTTCAGTGTGAGTCACGTTCAATGTGGGATACACTGCAGTCCCGTGGGATACACGTATCTCTGGTATCTGTCTCTCTCTAACTATCTGGTTGAAACCCGTCATTGTGTATTAATATCGATGTGGTATATAGGGTAACCTATGGGTGACAGGTATGTACTACATAGTATATATTATGTAGGTGGTCTATCTGTCGGCGTCTAGTATTGCCGTCACAGTAATGTCGTCTGACCTAAAGTTAGAGTAAATGATATCTTCCTCCTCATTCCCATTCTCCTCAACTATAGTATACTATAATAGTATGTTATTTTTTAGTTCTATATATATATATATATATATATATATATATATATATATATATATATATATATATATGAATGAATGAAATCAGTTTATAGACAATTGTCTAAGGAGGATCATTGAAAGCTATAAGTAGCTTTATTAAATCGATACCTTATATATAGTATCCTAATTCTCCTTCTGCTTACTTAGTCACGTCTCTACTACTTCTCGGTGGAAGGGGGTAGGTAGATTATCTTGCACTTACGGCTACTAATTCTATAAATCAAAGGCCGCCGCTGTCTCTCCATCTCGCGGGATTCCCTCTTTTTATGTGCCCACGTGTGCGACCACGTGTGTGTGCGAGGAGAACAACACGGGTATTGTTACGAGCTCGGCGGGCAGATGTTATCCACCGGAAGTACGCGCGTGTTTACGGCGGGCTAGGGAAGACGAGGCGATGACGAGTAATTCTAGGCTTATCCGCTAAGCCGAATAACAAAGTGTGTGTGTACGCGCGTGTGTGCGCTTGTGTTCGTATGAATACCCACTACTGATACGCGCATACTATAAATTCTACACATTTGTATTGTTTGCGTATTTTTAACGCGTATTTACTACAATGGATGTATTGTGAATCCAGAGACAGCACCTGGGCATGCATGCATCTTAACTCAACCGGGCCTACTCCATTCCATACAAGTATACTTGTAGGCAGTATACTGCCTCATCCGTAGTGGGTAGTGTATAGTATAAATAACAGTTTAAAGCTAATACTATGTATACTATAGTCAGGGCCGGCTTAAGGGGGGGGGGCAAATCGGGCAATTGCCCGGGGCCCCAAATTTTGGGGGGCCCATGAATTATTTGAGTATTATTGAATTATTTTTTTTTTACTATTTATATGAAAAAAAAAATGTCTTAACTATTTATTTCTTAACTATACTTAACTTATATATTATTAATTCTAATTCAAAAAATAAAAATAATATAATAAATTAATTAAATATGAGTCATTTAGGCCGATTTGAAGAGTGAATTTTACAAAAATTGACACGAAGATATGGTGGAAACAGCTACATGAAGATTTTGGAGCACATGCTAATAGTTATAACATAGATCTTCTCACACATCTCTGATTGTTAGATAAAATAGTATGAAACGGATTGATAAATAATTGTTTGATAAATTAGAAGGTGATAAATGATAAACGTATTAAGGGATTATTAACCATAGTTGAATCTTAACAATTTATAATTCTATAATTAGTTTACAAAACAAAAAGTATACTTTTTTTTATTAAAATTAAATATGATGTATATATTAAGATATATTTTAACTATGATTTCTGATATTTGTAAATGATTATATTGATTATAAATTACGAAAAAATTATATTCTATATAGATTTATAATTTGTATAGTTATTAAAAAAATAGATATTTTCAAAATAATTAATTTTCTCTATCTTATGCTCGTATTAATAAAATGTGTATATTCTCATAGTGTATATATTATTATAGTTGTATTAGTACACATAATATATATATATATATATATATATAATAGTTTTAATTTAAATAGGATTATTCTGCTTTATAATCTATAGGTTATTCCCATAGTATTGTTAATAATGTCTATTGATGAAAGGGAATTATGTAAATAAAATGATTATCTTTTTCAACATACTATTATTACAGAAATATATTATATTTATTGAAACAGATATTATTTATAAATATATATATATATATAACATAAATATAATACTAAAGGCATTTTTGCAATTATCCACCTATTACTTACAAATTAATGTTAGATTTACATCACCCTCATCTATCTATTTACAAATAAGTACACACAATGGCGATATTCTTATTGGAGAATAGGTGATAAGTTATCACTGATAACTACATAATTGAAGAAATACAAAATTCAAAATATTATATTATATATCAGTGTATTCAATTCCAGATATATCACATGTAGCCTACATGATGTAGGTAGGTAACAATTATCGTTATTTATATCAAGTTAGGTACTATTATTATATAAGTATTTATTGATTTACGATTTACGATTGTTGAGATTCATTATCACTGATAATTTATCACATCGGTCAATATTTAGTTACCGATCTATTAGCATTTTTTAAATAATAATATAATTATAATAGATTATAGAGCTCAAAGTTATGAAAATGCCAGCAATATCTCTGGAAGATCAAACGACATGAACTATATTATAATATACCATAGTCCATTAATGGACTATGGTCAATATGGATCCATATATCTACACTGTGTATTCCTTAAATCTGGTTGGGCAAAATGCCGTTAAATCTTCGACAAGTGTAGCAATATTCTTTGACTTCATCCCAAATCAATATAATTTATTTAGCCAAACTATATAAAGAATATATTAACATCTAGATTAAAGAAGAATATAATATTTTTTATTAAAAGCATTATCGAATATTAAATGGTGATCGCAAGCAGATTATGTAAGTGCACTCTCTTGTGGACTTCTTATAATTACATAATTTATATCTGATATTATATATGTTAAATATAACGTAAATTACATTACTAGAGTCAACGTATTTATTCAATAAAATGCAAGAATTTAAGACTTCAATATCATGAAAACCGTTGAACTAATTACTTTGTAGAATAAAGTCAATCAGAAAAGTATTACAATTATATTACATTGAGATAATAGCGGTAATACAAATATGTATGCACTCTATAAATCAGTGGTTCCCAACCTAAGGGTCATTGAGTATTTTTTGTAGGTCATGAGCCAATTTCTAAAAAATAATATAAATGCTTTTATATGCAAATTGGATTTATGGACGAGAAAAATTTAAGATGGAAATATATATTTAAATATATATATATTAATGTTTATATGATTATTTTATGATTAAAGTACAATAATAACAAAATAAAATGTTTCATTGGGTCATGGTATATTTTTTAATTAAGAATTATAAAAAAAGGTTCACGGTAAAAAAGGTTGGGAACCACTGCTCTAAATATATATGCTAGAAAAGAAATTATTATGAGGAGTTGATTAAAGTATACAAACAAATTACAAAATAATTAGTATAATGATAACATATGATAAAATTGAAGAGTTATAAATATTAGTTTTTGCTAAAATGGCCCATTTAATATGTTATTCAATTATTATGGGGCCCATACGTTTTTTTTTGCCCGGGGCCCATAGTATGCTTAAGCCGGCCCTGACTATAGTATATCCAAGTATACATGCGGGTATTAGTGCGAATTTGCGAAGAATCATCATTATTTGCGAATAATTATCGCGGATTTTATAGATAAAATATTGTAAATGTTGCGAGTATTCACATCATTGTCTTAACATTATACATCGTTATCTTAATACAGCATTATCTTAAACGCAGTCATGTCCACAGAGATATATCTATAACATAGTGATAGCATAATATGTTATATATTCGTATACGAAACGTATTGATTATAAACCCGAGAAAAACTAATTAATTAATGTCGCATTTAGCCAAACCTACACCTAATCCTAAAAATAGCCCACATCTATACGCCTATATAAGCTTACATGTATCGACATTACTATAGATACACCGTAGAATACCGAGGTCATAGTAATATAATTACATAACTCTTTCATCATGTATAGTAGCTTACGATGTATAATTGTCCCGGAAGTACGGTTTACCTTAACCCGGGGCGATACAACCTACAACTATAGGACCCATTGGATACACGGTGTATCATACACCCTATACCTATAGGGCATGTTGGATACACCCTATTCGATAGGGTATATTGGATACACCCTATTCGATAGGGTCTATTGGATACACCCTATTCGATAGGGTCTATAAATATTGGGTACACAATTGACCACAATCGCGTGAATATTCGCTAGAAACCTCCGCCATTCGCGATTATTCGATAATATCTAATAAGTTATAACATGAAGGTATATGATATTTATAAATACGTTTATTACTCGATAACAGTAGCTAATAATAGATGAAAGTATGGCGTCAACTTTACATGTATACATGTATTCATAGCGAAGATTAATAAAGAACCTATGTTATAATATTATATTTTCTGGTAATTATGATACATACATAATGTATGATACATTACATTGTTCTATTTTCGGACTGCGAACTGTGCTTATAAAGCAATCGGCCGTCCATATATATTTGATATTAATGTTTCAGATTAAATAAATTGGTTTTCAATATTTTCTTAAAGTTTGGAGTTGATTTCGAATGGATGTAGGGAGAGTGTTCCAGGAGTATAGGACGGATATTGCCCAGGCGCGAGTGTTAGTTGAATGTAAGTTGTGTTTAGGATGGAGTTGAAGTAGAAACGTATTGGTGGAGAATGTAGTGGTACTAGTTGGTAATTTAAGTTTGTTATGGGATGCTAGGGTTACCTACTTCATATATGATGATGATGATTAGTATTATGGTGATGATGATAGTGATAATAATGATGGTGATGGTGATAATTATGGTGATGATGATAGTGATAATAATGATAATGATGGTAATGGTGATGGCGATGATGATGATGATGGTGATGATGATGGTGATGATGATAAGTACTATGTTATACCATTCACTACAGATAATCAGATACCCCGGAGTTATTACGTAAGAGATGCGCAAGAGATTGAGTGTAAGAGCGACAGTGAGGTGAGGTAATACTGCCATAACGATTACGATAACAACAACAATAGAAGTAGGTCTGAGTACCAGTGAGGTAGCGCTAGTAACGGTGGTGGTGGCGGTGGTGGTACCGGTAGCGGTGGTGGTGGTGGTGGTAAGGTAATATCTTAATGGCCTGACAACAATAACAACAAAGCCGAAACCCAATATGGCTAATGGTTATTACTTATAATAATACAATGCCAACATCGAGATGCGAATGCGAAACTTTATCGACGCTAAGAGGTCAATCTTGTATAGAGAGATTGTGGTATTGAAATCTATATAAACTCGTTTACATCTTATAAATCATTTAACAATAATAGCATACATTTGATAATTGATAAATGACATATATGTAAGGGTATATAAAGATGCACTATGTATGATATTCAATATTATCTATATACGTATATATATATATACGTATATATATATATATATATATATATATATATATATATATATATATATATATATATATATATACACGTATATGTATGACGTATATTTGGAGATAAGATAATAAATATAACAACAATATAACAAGATAACAAAATACTACATGATATTGAGTAATTATAAATTTATAAAAATTTCGCTAATTTAATATTATTATATATATATATATATATATATATATATATATAGATGTAGATAATATAATTAATTAATATAATATAATAGTATATATGTATGTGTGTGTGTATTTGTATATGTAATATTATATAACTTAATCATAATATATCCTTATATCAGTATGTGTCCTATAAACACACACACACACACACACACACACACACACACACACACACACACACACACACACACACACACACACACACACACACACACACACACACACACACACACACACACACACACACACACACACACACACACACACACACACACACACACACACACACACACACACACACACACACACACACACACACACACACACACACACACACACACACACACACACACACACACACACACACACACACACACACACACACACACACACACACACACACACACACACACACACACACACACACACACACACACACACACACACACACACACACACACACACACACACACACACACACACGAACATACTAGAATATCATAGTCTATATATACACTGTTAGAAAATAACCTTTAGTGACTAGCTGAGAAAACCTTACGAAACTCGACCTATGTGTGAAGGTTTCATGTACCTTTCGCATTCGTTTAGCGAGCACTAAAGGTTTTCATAACCTTTACTGATGTTTGAAAATCACTAAAGGTTTTATGCAGATAGAGGATTAAAGGTTTTTCATAACCTTTACTGATGTTTAAAAGCACTAAAGGTTTTATGCAAATATAGTATTAAAGGTTTTCATAACCTTTACTGATATTTGAAAAGGTACTAAAGGTTTTATGCAAATATATAAATATTAGTATAAATAAATAAAAATAAATTAAATTAAAATAAATATTAGTATCTTAACATAGTAAGTAGTATCATATCAAAATAATAACTTATATATTATAATATATTATATAATTTCATTTAAGTTAGATTTAAAACTTAAATTCAATACTAAATCATTTTAATATTGAATACAATATTTAATCAATATGCAATTGCTATATATTCAATATTGGGCAATTAGTTCAACATGATTTCCAATTGTATTATCAATATAATTATGATTAACATTATTGTTCATGAGTCACCCGAATTAGATTATGATAATGTAGTAAAATATAGGATTACTTAAATAATTTTAGTTTTTAAAATAATATTTTATTTATTAAAAACAGTATATAAACTTAAATATAAAAGTAAAATAATAATTATTAATTAATTTGCATAGATACAAATTAAATCAATATTTCAAAATAATTAAAAGGTATAATATTTTATTATTTCTATAATAAAAAAATTATATAAACTTAATAATATTTAATTATAATTAAACACTAAAGGTTTTGGGAACCTTTATTTAAAACCTTTAATGATCTCATAAATTCGATTAAAGATTATGTGTACCTTTACTGGTCTCCTAAATGCGAGTAAAGGTTATGTGTACCTTTACTGGTCTCCTATGTTATAACATACAATTACTATTGTTGTTTGCTGGGTACACATAACCTTTACTCGCATTTAGGAGACCAGTAAAGGTACACACAACCTTTAATCGAATTTATGAAATCAGTAAAGGTACACATAACCTTTACTAGAATTTAGGAGACCAGTAAAGGTACACATAACCTTTAATCGAATTTATGAGACCAGTAAAGGTACATATAACCTTTAATCGAATTGATGAGATCATTAAAGGTTTTAAATAAAGTTTCCCAAAACCTTTAGTGCATAGATGAATAAAATAACTTGTAATGCGCGTCATAAACCTTTTACACCGCTTCAGCATTCATTAAAGGTTTTAAAGGAGAAATATTTTTAACAGTGTAGGTTAACGGTATTAAACAAGCATAATACTGCTTCGGTAGTAGTCGTATAGGTTAGCCCTGCATTACAGGCACTCTCCGTTATGGTTCTATAGCATTGTTACTAGGCCATAACACTCACACTAGGGGGAGCTAGTTCATAACACACTCACTAGGGGGAGCTAGTTCACCGTCGTAAACATTCTCACACACAATGTGTATATATACACACGTATATAACACTTGAGATCGTATTTTCTCTATAATGTATACTGTATTCACATCGTGGACAAGGAGATATAGACTAGATATATGACTAGATAGTGCCTAGATATATATATATATATATATATATATATATATTTATTTATAAATCAGTATTATAGCCAGGTAGGCAAGATTAATCAACCATAGATGAGGTTGAACGTAAGATTACTATATATACTATAGTATACACTATAGTATACAGCTACTGCTACTGCAACTCCTGTGTTATTGATTGATGTTCGAATCCTAAAGCATCATTAATTAATGAAGATCTCACGTTACCCTGTGTAACCTAATTATCTCGTTATACATTCAGGTTTATCTGGTTCGCCGTACCCGTAACACTGTGTATACAACCCTATAGGGTATATAGTGTTATCTATTGAATATATATATATATAAGTATACGTTCAATATCATTGTATTTACTTTTATTATTAAATTAATATATTCGTTTCAATTACGTAACTCATATATACATAACAGGTCACGTGAATCATCGATATAATGAAATACAAAATGGCGGCGTACAGTATTACATAACAGCACGCCCACCTATTGCGTCATCGCAGCCGCGTACGATCAGCATGCAAATGAGAGGCGGGTAAGGAGGAGGTGAGGTGGGGGGGGGGGTGGCGCGATACATCAAAGGGGGTGGCGCGAGCGTATTTCGTAACCAATAGCTATTGTTAGGCGACCACGCGCTAACCACATTCTATTGTTATTATAGAACCGCTGCTGCTACCTCTATTGTAGTGGTCGTAGTGGTTATTGCCTCTGTTCTACGCTATCGACATCGCCTCTGCCCCCCTACCCCCTACCTCTGGCTACTGCCTCTCTATATCTCCGTCCCACTATATCTCTACATGACCCCTATGTTTGCCTTTCTCTCTCTGTGCGCCCCCTCTATAGAGATCATGATATATATATCATGATCTCTCTATCGGTCTGAATACAATGTTCGAGATAGCTTAGGCGCGCTGAATTGTGCGTCTAAGAATTAAAACCACACGCTTATGTTCGGTAGTAAGACGCTTATGTCGTGGGTATTGTATAACTATGTAACTTAACCTACATTATTTGAATACTAACTAACTAGTAATGTGTATATAAATGTGTGTATGTGTGTGTATGTATGTTTGTTTTTACATACATAAATAATACACACATATGTATTACAAGGAAATGGCGACAACGCATTAGGTGAGAGTGTGTGAGAAATTCACACATACATATTAACCTATATTCGCGGTAAACCATGTAGGTAACTATATTAGTAACGACCCTTATTACTATAGATTTGTATTTTACTGGTAAACTATAAATCTATGCTTATTACATATAATTACTGTAGACTATAGTCACACGCATACAACCATAAACACACACACACACATACACACACACACACATATATATATAGTTATAAAAGTTTGCTCGTACGATCAATTTCTCTGTAGTCGAAAAGTGAGATAGCAATTAAATAAAAAATATAATTTACAACGATGAAATTATATCAACAGATTTTCGAAATCATCCTACCATAAACAATAAACCATAAATATAAACTATAAACCATTTAATCATAAACCATTTAACCTTATAAACAATGGCACTACTGTTAGTTATTGTCTCTGTGTATAGTATACTGCAGTGTATACTCGTTTGTTATGATAACACCGAAGTTAATACGTCGAGTTATACTAACAGATACACTATATAGTATACTATAGTAACAAAGCCATTGGGCTGTGGTAGTAATACCAGTACATTATTATATTATAGTATCCTACTATAGTATAGTAGCCTATAAGATAACACATGCTCCATGGGAGTGGTAGTGCTATAACTATAGTTAGTGATATAGATATACCTTTGCTAGTTAGTTAATATATACATTGTTATTAACATTGGTATAAACAATATAATTAGTCTATAGGTATATTATAACAAAAGGTATAGATTATACTCGTGGACATAATGTATAAGTCATCTACTAATACGGGTAGACTGGATCAAAACATCTTCGCATATGAAGAACATTATTATAAAAGATAAGAACATCTACAATCGTGATAGTTGTTAACCGACACACACACTCGTGTGTATAACACAGTACGACGTGTACTTACTTACATCAACTCGTGCGTGTATAACACGTGACAGTCACGTGGGTATACAAGCATAGGTCACGTGTATGCATCACGTGACTGTGCACGTACATCGTACGTAGTACAGTGTATACGTTTTATATGCACAATGTACATCCTATAGGTTTGAGACTATGAGCTGAGTTTGGTAAGAATTTCCTTAGAAAATATGTTGCTACGATTGTTTAAAAATGTGTTACTGATTATAAAGAAACATAGAGATAAATACAAATACAAATACATGAGAGTGTTAAACATTAAACGTACACACATACACATATCAACACGCACACATTATATATATATATATATATATATATATATAAATAATTTAAGTTCGTATATATAGATAATGAAGAAATATTTAAACTAATAAATAAAACTAAGACTTATACACTGTATAAGTCAACAATATTAGAACACGAGATTGATATTACCAAGAAATTATATACACCAATACATATCCTTGATATACAAGTATTTGATTTGCAAGATATACATGCCTTTGCTATTACTCAATATAGAAACAACCAATTCACGATATAATATGTATCTGTTTCTGGAATATTGTTTTATGATCAGAGTAGTGTGGTGTGTATATGTATGTGTGTATGTGTGTGTGCCATCGATATAAAGAATCTTTCATTATATAGATGGTGTATGTGTGTGAGTGTTTGTGAGTGTGTGTTTGAGTGTTTGTGTAGGCTCATTTGTTAGTGATTTATGATATGCTAATTAACATTTCAGATGCAGATAATATATTATGAAATTCAATTTGATAATATAATAATGAAATACCATATAAATATAATGTACATTACACACTCACACTCACACATATACACACACTATTATATTTTATATAAATAACCAGCTATTAATTTAGTAGGTAATACATTAATATAATTAACACAAATATATATATTCATCATGATGAATATCGCATGTATTCCTACGTGGTGAAATGCATCATTGTAACATGAGTGTCAGATATTTATAAATTATAATGCATTGCATTGCTATTAAGAGATAGTCTATTTAGAGATAGCCTATTTAGTAACTTTCAACTCATATTCTTATTAAATTATATATAGATAATAAAATAGGTTACCACGAGTTAACTAAAAATGGGTATATAAATATTATATATAATCTACTATAGTAGGCTCCTATATCCATTATATCATATCAACATATAAAGTGAATAGAAATTAATAAGTATATCACTATGTATTTCATTGTATTGAATATTAATTATGTATCCTATATGTAATACATAGTATTGTCAACATAAAATACACATATTAAAATGTTATAGGCATACATACTGAGCAGCTCAGTATGTATGCCTGCTCAGTCTGAGCTAGATACTATAGTAATTATATATATATATATATATATATATATATATATATATATGTAATACATAGTATCTATAGATAATGTATTACATAGCTATATATAAGTAGTTTAATATATATATATATATATATATATATATATATATGATATAAAACGAATATAATAACAACTAAATTACTAACCAGTAAGATAATTGTATATCCAAATAATAATTTCATGTTAATACTTTTTTGGTTTCTTATAAAATATACCTCGAGTGTACGTTTCTTATTTAATCATTGAATCAATGTTAATTATATACATAAAATATATGATATTTATATTATTATAATAATTATATCATATAATATATGTATTTATATATTAAATGTTCATAATAATTATATTTTATCATTTATATACAAAGTATAATACTAATAGTAATGTATCTATGAATTTATATTAGTTAATAAATGTTATTTGATCCAACAATAAGAGGTATTACTTATAGAAAACCCTATCCCTCTGTCTAATTATTTGAACTTGTATATTACAATTGAATAGTGTATGTATCTATGGAATCACTGAAGCGTTTCGGAGTCTACAATTTGATTGGTCGTCGTACCAACGAAATGAATTAACTGTGTTGAATTGCGTGAGTAATAGAAATGCTCGTTTGTAATAGGCTATTTCAGAAATTGTAAATAATAAATCATACAAGTGTAAACAACTTTACCTTTTAGGCTTTTAGCTTTGAATTTATAGATAAAGATTACAATTCAAAGGATAATATTTTTTTCAAGTAGTGATTTATAATTATGAAATTTTGATTAATCTGTGAAATTGATGATATATAATTGTAGTATTAATTTATTACTATAAATCTAGAAATAGTATTTTCATTAATTTAATGATTTCAAGTACTTTTTTTTAATTATTAATAAATTAAATTTATTGATAATTTAAAATATTGTTAAATTAAAAATAATTATAATATATACTGCTTGTGAAGTGTTGAACTATTTTATATCGTTTATTAATTATAAAATATATACGATATATTAAGTTTTTAAATTATTAATTAATATAGGTTAATTTAATTAACGAAATCGTTACGATTAATAATCTGATTATTTGTCGTGTACTTACATATTTAATTATATTGTTATACTAATAGTATATGGTCTAGATCTTGATATTTTTATATTATAAAATATTTTAAACACATAATGGTGATGAAAACGACCCCGATATCATGGGTATGGAGACTCTACGTCTATGCCATACATGGATACGTTGCAGAAGTTAGTAATTGAGCATATAAAGTAAATATCAAACTATACATTTAACAAAATTTAAAATAACCGTTTTTAAATTATTATTTATATGTTAAAAAACTAAGTGTTCACTACTAATATATAACAAATTAATAGGATATTTTGGTTTTAAATCACATACATGTCTATGAAGTGATAAAAAATAACTTACATTGCATGTAATTTAATAGAATAATGAACTCATTTTTCCAATAACCATGTAAGTAATAGAATACTATTACTAGCAGCAGCACTGGCAATTATACATTACGTTGTGTAGATAGAAAGTGTTATATCTTTGCGTCGCAAAATCTTTGTAATTATTATCTAATAATTAGTATTATAATATCATATTAAATATGATAATATGAACATTATACATGTATTCATTATGTTAAATACAACCAACTAAATGCAATAATTCACATAGATCAACTATAAGGGCGATAGTCGTAATCAATTTATCAAAATATGTTATTATTAAAATGACATTTTTTTACTTGATTATACTTTTTATATTAATTTATGCATAATAAAATATAAAAATCTTAAAAAATTTAGTTTATATACGGTACACATGTAGAGATTCATACTATATATTAAACTATTGTCATTTACTATATATTCCGATATTGTTTAACTATCATTAGCCCCCTATAGTTGAACTATACATCACGTATTGTTTACAAGTTTTGTCCATTAGTCGACGTGTAGCTTTACTTTACAATAATGGTATTAGATTATTTTAGATTATATTGTTAATATAATTTTTACTTTAAAATATTATTTGTTTTAAATGATTAATAATATTCTCACATTTTATGATTTTAATATGTAAACGAAGAATGGTGATACTTAGGCTGCTTCAACAATAACACAATACAGCTGCCCGATATCGGCCCGATTTATTTATCCCGATATCTTCAAACATAAAAATCCGGCAGTTTCTGTGTGAACGGCTCTACCTATATCGAGAAAGTCGACGCACGCCTTATGTGTGCATTTATAAATTATCTAGTACATTTTTTAAAACGAATAAATAATAAATAATTTGTATAGACCGATATCTGTCTGTTTTTTGTTGTTGATATGAAAGCAGCTTTAGTTATTTTATTTCGATGTTTAATGCTATTTCTGATTATTTTTACGAACAAAGACTAAAACGATTTCAATTGACGATTACGTTGGTAACTATGATATGCTAAAACAATGCTTCTAGTAACCAACACCTAAACTACGTCAATCATATGTAAATGTAGAATAATGCTTTGCTGTTGAAACTCTGTATTTATTTTTACATGCGTAAATTGCGTTGCTCAAATTTTTTCTTACACTATTTTCAGATATCACATTAATTCATTATTTTTATAATAAATTACACATAATACTATAACTCATCTATCAGTATTCAATTTATAGTTAGCTGTATGAAATCTTTGTCATGCATATAAATAGAAATGTTTCATGCCCCGTATAGAAATAGAAATATGTACACAACCGACCATATTCCATAAATCCACGCATGAAAACGCATACACGCATTCTAATAGACGCCTGTGAATTAAATACAGAATCGGTGAATAATCCCTGTAAAAGATACCTTTGATAAGTATGACTGTTTCAAAACCTATTGATTTGAGCATCTTTACATCACTATATGGTCATGTAATTTCAATATATTTGTTTAAAATCTTGTTTGTACGTTTTTATCTAGTACAATATTATTCTTTGTTTATTTCTACATGATGACTTCTATAAAGTATGTTATCGTTAGCAAGTATTTATACTTTATACTTTCGATTATATATATTGACAATATATTTGTTTAAATAAATTATCAATCAATAATTTGAATATTATTTTAAACCTATAACATATGACTATACTGAACGTAAGCTAACACTTATGATACGTGGCGTAATGTTGCATGAGTTCATATAGTACGCTTGTTAAACGATTATAATCTTATTCCTAATCGTTAAACTTATTAGCTTTATTATTCATATGATTATAATTATAACTATAGTTAAATATTATATTCATAACATTTTGTGGTTAAATTCTTAAATAGTTTTAATATGTTCATTGTTTTCTAGTAATGAAATAAATTTCGTTGTTGATCATTAATATTCTTATTATTTTTCATCGAAAATAAAAGTAAATTATTGTATAATTATTGATATATATTTTGTAAAGTTTATTACAAAATAACTAATATAATTTCGTCAGATTTATTCTTTAGGTTAACTTCAATATCATCTATATATTGTACTTTGGACTCATTAATTTACTTTGAATCTATTTTAATCAACTTTACCTACTTACTTAGTCCTTCGACTAGTGATGGGTGTAGAGAGGACATGAAGGAAAATGATGCACATATCCTACTTGATTATTCTCAATTGATTTTATAAAAATATATAAACAACAAAATAATCAATAGTAAATATAATGTAACATAGTATTATTTATATATACAAAAAAATATAAAACAATAATCAAATATAAAAGTTTATAGCATTTGAAAAATAACCCTTTTCCCTATCTTTACGTGTACAATTTCTAACGTCGCGCATCCCTCAACCGTTGTATCAGGGAGTCTTCGTAGATTAAGATCTCATCATTCAACAATTTTGTGGAGTCAGCTATTTCACGGTCGTCCTCGTTTTCATTCACCACTTACCCATCCACGTACAATTGTTTTATATAGGCTACTATATCTGCGAATGTAAATGAAAAACACATCTTTCTTCTCGATTAATTCGCTAATTTAATGTATAATTAAATCTTTTACATAAGCTTTATATCCCATTGATCGTAGGTTACATATAGTATGTATCCGTATACTTTGCATTCTTGTATTCTTCTCTCGCTTCAAACAGTCAGCGACCATGTTATCTTCCATATTATAAGAATGCATAATGAATACCGTATAATAAAGCTTCGAAGGGACATTAGAGCTATATGGTTATAAGTAAAAACTTCATCTAAGTTGCTGGATGGGATTAATAGACTCCACCAAAATAACAATAACAATACATATCTGATACAATGAATTATCATCATTTAGCTTATACTTAGATTTATAGTATTTAGTACTATCAATGAAATGTACTCAGTACTATATTATTGTGTTATAATTGAAGTTCATTAATTGTTAGTAAACGAAATGTAATCGAAATATTTAATATTTATTTGTGTATATTATGATCAACACTCGTGTATCTAACGAATTATCTTCTTATTTGTATTAGTGTCCAGCTATGTATCTCAATGGTTTCAGTGTAGCTCACAATACAACATATTAATGTGTTAATCCGATCTGTGTACCGAAGCTATCGTAAATGTATACACATGAGTATTAAATCTAATGTATTTCTACCATTTCTATGTGACCTGAACTTAATTGCAATACTCATATATCTACCTTTTCTATAATTTTTTAGTTTTCTTAATATTAATAAAATATTGGAATTTTATAAATATATATTATATTTAATAAATATTATTTATCATAATACCTGAATAATACTGATTTTATTTCATTGAAAATTGTTAATATATCAGTAATAGAGGTTTTCAGATGTGTGCTTACACAATGCGTATTATATTATTCGTGAATTATAGTAAATCACATTTATAAGGTAACCTAATTTAGGTGCATATGCACAAGGCTAGGTATAATGAGTTTAGCCGCGCATACAGAACACGCAGATATTATTATAATATTAATGTAATATACAACATTGACGTATATTTGTATGTAAAAACATATTATTCACTAAATATTCAATATTATTAACTAAATAATCAATACTTTTAACTAAATAATCAATACTTTTAACAAAATAATCAATACTATTAACTAAATAATCAATACTATTAGACATAATAGTACTAGATAGAAGATCAGTAGGAGAAACATTTTAAAGATAGTAATTAAGTGATGACCTATTTAGAATACATATAACACAAGGGTGAAGGTCAATAGGCAGCTGTGTTATAGATGATAGTGCTTGGTTTTATATTAATAGGTATGGTTATATCGCCATTTGATTTGTGTTGGGGTGTGTTTATGTACCGATGTGAGTATAGTATTGTACTTTGTACTGAATATAATATAATTAATAATTTAAATATATAATACCTCTGAATGTATGATGTTGATATATATTCTTTTAATAAATATGTACTGAAATAATAAATATTTAAATATAGTTGGTTATTTTTAAATATACTATCTTTTAAATTTGAATTAATACACTACAATACTACATACTATATAAGTCCGAATAATAAATAATTAAATATATTGAAAACAATAAATATTAAATATAGTTATTTTGTATGCACTATTGTTAAATTCAAACGATTCGCTACCTGACTACATACTATAACGTGTTCGCGATGTTATCCCACAGGTGGCGTTCACGGCGACGTGGGAGTTCGTCGTCCACAATAACCTCAAGTTCCCGGGCCAGACTTCGTTGTGGTCCCTCATCATCTACGGACTGTCTGTGTTAGCGATCGAGAGGATGTACTTGAAGATGAAAGGTTACTTTTGTTGTACGCGTCAATATTTAGTTATATTTACCTAGCAAATATTGATATTTACAATACATTTCGGAACATACAATTTTATATCGCTAGAGATAACTAAGAGATAGGTATATATATATATATTATTTAGTTAAATATTAATATATTTATTTATATGCTAATATTTATATTTATATAACAAATATTGATATTTATATATATATATATATATATTATCTAAATATAATTATATAGCTAAATATTGAATAAATTAATCGATATTCTAATTATATATTATACTATTTTTATGAAATATTTATATAATTATTTGTATATTATTTAAATTCTGACCATCGTATAAACATTATAAAGATTGTATTTTATAAAATACCTATAACTATGCAGTAAAAATAGTATATAAAGAATAATCTGATTTCATAACATTGAGGTAGGTGGGGTAATACAGTAATATCTAGTAATACTATGTTACATAATAATGATTATTTATAACTATATGGTTGATGACTTCATTGACTAAAGAGAAATTATTATACACATACAATTATTATTTTAAATTATTTTCATGTTAAATAATCAGTTTAGACGAATAAATTGATTTCCTTTTCATCAATATTTGTATGCATAATTTCTCGTATTTCGTAATTATCAATGACAATATTTCCATCAGTTCAGTGTCGGTATTCATCATTGTAATGTATTAGGAATAATTCCAATGTTTACCTATTTAGTTGATCAAACACTGTTGACCGATGATCTTACACACATACACACACACACACACACACACACACATAGAATAATGTAAACACTTATCCATATAAGTCGCTTTGGTGAAGCATCGTTTTCAACCGCATCACCTCAACGATTGAACGCACTTCCAGATGATATGCGATCAATATTACGATATATATATTCAAGACTAGAATTAAAAATCACCTATTCTCATTATAGTATACTGTTAAAACGACTGACAGATATATTATTATTAAAGAGTCTCTAAACCACGTTGTTAAATAAATAAATTAAATATTTATATATTTATATCCCCATTCGAATACATACCTATGGAGTAGATTATATACATGAACAGATATACATGAACAAACATTTACATGAACTCACATATACATAGGCTACTATATAAATGTGTTAACGCATATAAACCTAAGTACACACTCATGTGTCCATATTCATACACACCGACATACACTCATTTACCCCTGAAGATAAAGTACTGCTTACAGGGTTGATTTGGTTTTTTCAATTGGTTTTTTTCGTCGGTTTTTACACTTTTTTCAAGTTGAAAAAAACCATGGTTTTTTCGTTTTTTAATTATTATAACTATTAAATTATAAGTTACAATATAAGTTATAATTGCCTACATTATAATATATATTAGGATTTTGTAGAATATTTATCTATTTATACTTACATAATTACGATACAATGATTATGTGATTACAAATCTAATTACACCACCATTAGGCAGAATATTCTAATTATAAATCTTTATATATTGAAATGTAAAAATATATCATTTTTTATAGTAATACATTATTACTAATAATAGTTATTTATATGTTATAGCTAAATATAACCAAACTTAATAATTTTATTAAATAATATAAAGAAAGCAACTTATCCTAAAATAATATGATGTATTTATCATTACATTTGATGATTTGAACTTAAATTTTCCATACAATTTATTATTTTTTAACAAATTTATTATAAAATTATATAAATGTTATAAATATGAATAAAAAATATAATATCAAATGTAATCATATTATATAATTACATTTGATATTATATTTTTATTTAAATAGCTATACAAATTATATTTATTCATATATAGTTATTTCACAATAATGGTTTTTAATATCTGAGGAACTTATTACAATTATTATAATTTTTATTATATCATCAAATAAAATACCCCTTTGATTACATTTAGATAATAATCTATATTATTAATGTTAATAATATTTAATAAATAATATGACAAATAATATTTAATATTTATATATATTATTAAATTTATTAGTAACATGAATATCAATACGATGAAAAATAATATTTAATATTTTTATGTGATATGTCTATATATTTAAAAACTAAAATAAAAATAATACAATTTAGTTAGTTTTTTGTTATGAAAGTATTATAATCTATACTTGTTTTTATTGAAAAAACCGATAGAAACCGATAAAACCAGGTTTTTTTGATTATTATGAAAAAAAAAAGTAAAAATCATCAACCATGCCTGCTAATACTACCTGCCATGACCTATACGCATACACGCGCACGTACTTATCACATGCCCAACTCAGCGTACATACTCTTCCACACACACTAACCCCGCCCCCCGCAGACAAAGTCCCCCTAGTGGTGCGCGTGCCATGATCTACACATATACATGCTCACATACGTATATAAGCATACACCCATATAGGTACACATCCATTTATAAGTGCGGCTAGTGCTGCGCGTACCATGATCTACATACATACACACCTGTACACACACACACGTACATACACACATACACACACACACATATTCACACACACCCGTACACACAGACAAAGTGCCCCTAGTACTGAGAGCCGTGATCTACACGGCGTGGTCGTACGCCTGGGAGTTCTCGTGTGGCTACCTCCTACGCAAGATAGACGCCTGCCCGTGGGACTACAGCGAATATCACGGCGACTTCATGGGTCTGGTGACGCTCGAGTACCTGCCGTTGTGGTACGCAGGCGTTCTGTTCGCCGAACGCGTGGTTATCCGGTGCACTCGACGTCTGCACTGGACCACCTGCGATAAACGCGACCTCGGCGTGGAGGTCGGTAGCGAGGTCAAGGTCGAGTAGGCGGAGTCGATCGCCGGTGTCTTGTTCTCGACGTCTCGTTTACGGCTGTTCTAGTGCGATTAACGCGATGAATTAGGGCGAAATTAACGCGATGAAATCGACGTACTACTGCTACGAGCCGACAGAGAATGCCAGTCATTACGCGTATACTTATACTATCGCCTATACGAGCGCTCGTCATATGTGTCTACGTCTACTAATATTACTACTTTTTATGTCGGTGAGAATTGCGGAGAGGACAAGAGTTATCTATGTAACTTAACGGACTGCACTAATACCAGTATATTCGTACTGTATTATTATCGTTGCGGCAGCGTAATCTGGTGACTTATTCTACGCGTCTATCGCATCGCCGATAGTGACCCCCCCCCCCCCCTGTTGTACAATATTATTATTAGGTATGTCGGTATGTCACCCTGTCTAACTCGCTATATTCTACGTGTGCAATACTGACCTACTTTTAACGTGTGGTTACACGTTTCGTAACCTTGGTTACACGTTTTCTAACTTATTTACACTATTTAAGACTTTATTAATGAATTAAATATATATTATATATATATATATATATACATATGTAAATGGAATAATAAATTCCGATTATAATTGTCGATAATAAAACTTGTGGATCTCTATTGTTATTAATATTTATAATAAATAATAATTTAAACTTGAAGCTATTAATAACCTTGAAATAAGAACACGTTCACTAGTTATGACTCATTATACTAGTGCATCAAGTTAATAATTAGTTTTATTGCAATCCTAGTTACCATTTAATAATGGTGAATAATTAAAATTATTTTATATTCTTGTCTATAAATAGAATTGTGATTTAGGTCAAATTGTATCATCACCTATAATTAAAATATGAAAACTTATTTTAAATAACTATGGATATTATTGCATGATGTTTACGATAACTACTGGACATTGTCCAGCAGCTAATAGTACATAAATTTTATATTATTTATTTAATAAATTATAGTGTAAACACTTATATGATACCCCATTTATTTATATTATCATCTATATTAGCTTGTTTACATAGCCTACATAACGTAGGGTGATATTATTGATAAGCTTTTGATAAAACAATTTTTATTTCAACATTATAAATCTCGTAAAATTAATATTACTCTTAAATAAGTATTATTATCATCATTAATATATTAATGATTAATAATAATAAAGTGTGCAAGTTTGAATACATATGTTTGATGTTAGATATATATATATTTATTAAATATATTTATATATTATACAGTGATATTATAGAATTTGAATAGGTTATTTAGTCTATATTTAATTAATATAAATAATTAGTAGCATATAAAAACTCATATCATCTTATATATATGTATATATATATTATATATATATATATAACTCAGAAGGGTGTAAAAATAAAAAATATATGGAATATTAAAAATGAATTTTTCGACCTCTTCATCATCGTATTGAGCCAAACTAAATAAAATATAATAAACGTAAAATAATATTAAAAAAATGAATAAAATATTAAAATAAAACTATTAAAAACAATAAAATAAATTAACCATAACATTCAACGATCGGGCTTCTTGAAATAATCATATTGGCATTTCCTCAGTGCAAGGCTACAGAAAGTTTTTGATAAATAAAGTTTAACGATTTATTTCTATTTTCCATATGCTTATCAGCCCATCGTTTAGAAATATAGCTAATTATATCTTTAGCAATTTGACCCCAAGTACCAAATGTTTCAGCAACGAAAGGGAGACAAATAATACCTGCATCATGACAATTATTAAAATTGTTCTCATCTTTAGATTTTTCACGCTCACCAGCCTCAATTGCCGCACTTAAAATAGTAGTGTTCTGCAGCGAAGAGGTGATTGATACATCGATGGCAGCTGATTTTCCTAAAGACCAATTAGTTACTGAAGCATCTCCAGGTCTTCGAATAGTACCTGGGATCAAATTTGCTGTTTCTAAAGATGGGGATAAACCTGCTGAATTCATTATATGGTATAGAGTATCTCGTACATAATTATGCCTATTTGTACGTTCACTTCCAGATCCACATATCAGGCTATGGTCTCCATAAATATCAAGTAGTGCTTTGTTGCAAGTTGGACATGTACGAGATATGCTATAGAGAGGTAGGCCCAACATGTGTATAAGGAGTACTATAAATTTAGTGGAATTAAAACACTCCCATTGAGGGATTTGTGACGGCTAGTAACCATGCACCTGCATAATCTCCCGATAGCGAAAGTAGTCTAGCTTTATTTCGAGTAGTGGAGCGGTTGAGTAGGTTACCTTTACTTTTTAAATAAATAGGAGTACATAATTTCTTCTGTAAGCCAATTCGTTCATCTAGAATTTCCTTAGCATTTAAACAACCCATAGATATAATCTTAGAAATTGAATCCTTCAAAATACCATCTGTCTATTGAAATTGATAAATTTGAAATAAAGGTATGGCTTAGCGTTAATATATATATTATTAGGAATATGTTATGAAATATATAATTCAATAGCTTGTAAAGTTTGTAAGTTTGTAAAAAAAATATTACATAAATTATATAGAATTGTATTAAATAAAGTGGATTCTTAAATATAGATTAAATATTTGTTATAAAAATGTATATTCATCATGTATTTCAAAATTCATTTATGAATTTACAGTAAATAAAATATATAAATATATATATCTTACTGTATTTAAAAGTACATTTCATAGAAATACTATAATTATATATATATATATATATATATATATTAATTATTATATTTAGATATATTTGTAATTGAGTTATCATATTGATAATGAATCTATTAAAAAATCATGCATTAATTATGTATGTAATGGTTTTGTTGATAAAGTAAGTGTGTTATATATATAAATAAAGTGAAACACCTTTATGAGGAATGTATACATGTATTATTTCATTATTAAAAGATTTTAAATAGTATGATCATTTATTATAAATTATAACTAGGTTGTACCTATAACCTACATATTCTTATATGTATATAGAAAATATATATCATTTATATATTATTTTTAATTTATAATTATATTATTTTATTATAGACTTGTTATTTGAAATCATTAATAATTAAATATATGTATAGGATAATCATAACCTGCATACGTTAAAATAATAATTCAAACTTCATGTATTCATTTATAAATTTATCACAAAGGCTTGGAAATGTTACCTTTATATATTTTAATATAATTAACTTAAATATCTCAAAGCTACTTTTGTATTTATTCCAATATTATGTATCTAATTAAATATAAACTATTTCATAGCTATTACATAACATAATTATAAATGGTGAGCATTACTTTTCTCTAGTCATTTGTATAAATCTTGTAATTTGTATAAGTCTAGTTATAATACAAATATTTTAATATTATAATACAAATATATTAATTCTTAAAATTATGTAATAATTCGTTATAGCATGCATGCTGCAATCATGATTACTTCCTAAGGAAGTTCCTAGAATAAATTAATATAATTTCTATATAAAAAGGTTTTCATTATATAAGATGTTCTTATTACAAGGTATTCTTATGGTAAAAAGGTGAACCTTTATATTATTATTAAAATTATATTTATTTTTTAATACAATATCATATGGCATATGTAACATTGTAATCATATAATTATAGATTATCTAGAATTATAATCAATATGCGTTTCTTTATAACGAAACTCCTTATTATCAAGACCTCCATATAACCGAGGTTATAGGAGGTTTTATTATTATAGAATGGTTTTTCTCTATATATATATATATATATATATATATATATATATATTACATATACAATTATTATATACTTTTACATAGGTAGCTATGATAACTATCATCGATATAAAGAAAGAGATAAAAATATGTCTTTATATTGATGATACTATATATATAATGTAATGGTACATAACGGCCGTAAATCAAAACGGCCGTAGAGAACACGTGATATTAAGTTTACTCTAGAATCTAGCCTTCCCTATGATCACGTGATAACCCTGGTTAACTCGGGTGATAACAATACATTTAAAATTTAATATATTATTTAAAGGTGACGGGTCAAAACTAACGCGCAATATTTAAAAAAACAAGCGCGTGGGGCGGGAGTTGAATCATTGAATTGATTATAAGTTGATCATAAAATTCGAATTTGAATTATGTCATACAATGTATATATTATAGAAAGGACATACGTCCTTTATTGGATATATATTCATTTCTGTGTATACGCGACTCCCGCATATTGCATCGCGTTGTTTACTTTTTAACTCTCGCGCGTTAGTTTTGACCCTGATTCTATTTAAATATATTTTAATTTAAATATATATTATTATTAATTTGTTGTAATACGTAATGATATAACTACATACCCACAATTATTTGATCTCATATAATAATTAGCTCTGCATAACTAATTATTAAATAAAGTTAATTTAAAGAAAATAAAGTTAAAATAATTATTTGTAAATTTTAATTTAAAAAATATTCAAATATATGTATTAATTCATGATATATTCCAAGGGGTGTATATCTACGTATTTTACGTACGGCGTACGCCGCACACGCTTTGTTTATTAACAACAAATGTAAACAGCTTTAATGGTTAACTTTCAATGTTCATTTTATTTATATTAAATTCACTATTTATCATATCATTGCATAGATTTAGAGTATCATAGCATTCGCTATTCGTTCAACACAAATTATTTCTACTAATACGGAAAGGGCTGCCGCCATATTGGGGGACTCTAGGAAACATATATATGTAAAAAATATATATTATTTTAAAAACTATATTTAAAATATTATTTATATTTTATTTTTTAGTTGATACAATGTTTAATTATGTAATCAATTACAAATATATGTATTACTTAATCATTGTTATTAATAGTATTAAGCTAATATACTTATATTATTCACAGATTCGTTTTATACTCAAATAAAGTAATAATTTCACAAATATTTGTTTAATATTTATTAAAATTGTATGTATTTAAATTAAATTTTAATTATGTAATACATTACAAATATATGAAATAATAAATCGATGATATTAATATTAATTAAGCTAATATAAATATATTATTTTCAGATTATTTTTACTCAAATAAAGTAAAAATTCAAAAATATATATTAAATATTTATTCAAATGTAAAGTTCCGATAATTATTATTTTAATAATATATTAAAGAAATAAAAATTAGTGTTCCAATGTTATATTAAGAGTATATCTTTACAATATTTGTAATTATAATATATTAAATAAATGATAAATATACATTTTAAAATAATAAAACACTATGCATATCATGTATACAGTATATAATATACTATATGATATACATAATTTAGTATATTTTACATATATAACTAAATCGTAAAACATTACAATTCGTAAAATTGTAATTTATTATAATGATAAACTCTGATTATAATTAAATATGTTATTCTATGTAATTTAAATATTACATACAATAATATATTAAATAAATAATAATATAAGTAATAATAATTATAAAAAATATGATAATATAGATAATAATATAATAAAAAGTATAAATATATATTATTCATTATTAAATAATATTAATTTTGTAAACAAAAATTCTTATACATCTCGTAGACTCCTTATCGATTAATTCCATATCCACTTGGTGCATTTTTATTTTAATAAATATTTATATATTTTTAATTAAAATTATTCTGGTTTATACCAGGCTCATAAGATGTATAAGAATGATTAATAATATTTATAAATGCGATATATGAAGCTCCTATAGGAATCATTATAATGACTGGACTTTTATGTTACCTATATTATATGAAGTAAGTTTATTATACGGGTGTCATATTTGTCATTAATATTAACTCAGTCGTGTTAATTAAAGGCATCTTTTAATGAAGTTGATAGTATGATTTGAAATAATGTGACAGTTAGTTTTGCTGGAAGGTGATAGTATGATATGATGTAACGTGACATTACAATATGAAATAACGTGACAGTACGGGTGCTGGAAGTAATTGTGATGACATCATAAGGTACGTTAACCGTCCCATACCGTAATATCAAGTTCCATCATATTATACTGTCACGTCCCATAATATCTTACTATCCTGTCCCATCATACTGTACGTTCACCTTCCAGCATACCGTAATATCAAGTTCCATCATATTATACTGTCACGTCCCATAATATCTTACTATCCTGTCCCATTATACTGTACGTTCACCTTCCAGCATACCGTAATATCAAGTTCCATCATATTATACTGTCATGTCCCATAATATCTTACTATCCTGTCCCATCATACTGTACGTTCACCTTCCAGCATACCGTAATATCAAGTTCCATCATATTATACTGTCACGTCCCATAATATCTTACTGTCCTGTCCCATCATACTGTACGTTCACCTTCCAGCATACCGTAATATCAAGTTCCATCATATTATACTGTCACGTCCCATAATATCTTACTATCCTGTCCCATTATACTGTACGTTCACCTTCCAGCATACCGTAATATCAAGTTCCATCATATTATACTGTCACGTCCCATAATATCTTACTATCCTGTCCCATCATACTGTACGTTCACCTTCTAGCATACCGTAATATCAAGTTCCATCATATTATACTGTCACGTCCCATAATATCTTACTATCCTGTCCCATCATACTGTACGTTCACCTTCCAGCATACCGTAATATCAAGTTCCATCATATCATACTGTCACGTCCCATAATATCTTACTGTCCTGTCCCATCATACTGTACGTTCACCTTCCAGCATACCGTAATATCAAGTTCCATCATATTATACTGTCACGTCCCTTAATATCTTACTATCCTGTCCCATTATACTGTACGTTCACCTTCCAGCATACCGTAATATCAAGTTCCATCATATCATACTGTCACGTCCCATAATATCTTACTGTCCTGTCCCATCATACTGTACGTTCACCTTCCAGCATACCGTAATATCAAGTTCCATCATATTATACTGTCACGTCCCATAATATCTTACTATCCTGTCCCATTATACTGTACGTTCACCTTCCAGCATACCGTAATATCAAGTTCCATCATATTATACTGTCACGTCCCATAATATCTTACTATCCTGTCCCATTATACTGTACGTTCACCTTCCAGCATACCGTAATATCAAGTTCCATCATATCATACTGTCACGTCCCATAATATCTTACTATCCTGTCCCATTATACTGTACGTTCACCTTCCAGCATACCGTAATATCAAGTTCCATCATATTATACTGTCACGTCCCATAATATCTTACTATCCTGTCCCATCATACTGTACGTTCACCTTCCAACATACCGTAATATCAAGTTCCATCATATTATACTGTCACGTCCCATAATATCTTACTATCCTGTCCCATCATACTGTACGTTCACCTTCCAGCATACCGTAATATCAAGTTCCATCATATTATACTGTCACGTCCCATAATATCTTACTATCCTGTCCCATCATACTGTACGTTCACCTTCCAGCATACCGTAATATCAAGTTCCATCATATCATAATGTCACGTCCCATAATATCTTACTGTCCTGTCCCATCATACTGTACGTTCACCTTCCAGCATACCGTAATATCAAGTTCCATCATATTATACTGTCACGTCCCATAATATCTTACTATCCTGTCCCATCATACTGTACGTTCACCTTCCAGCATACCGTAATATCAAGTTCCATCATATTATACTGTCACGTCCCATAATATCTTACTATCCTGTCCCATCATACTGTACGTTCACCTTCCAGCATACCGTAATATCAAGTTCCATCATATCATACTGTCACGTCCCATAATATCTTACTATCCTGTCCCATCATACTGTACGTTCACCTTCCAACATACCGTAATATCAAGTTCCATCATATTATACTGTCACGTCCCATAATATCTTACTATCCTGTCCCATCATACTGTACGTTCACCTTCCAGCATACCGTAATATCAAGTTCCATCATATTATACTGTCACGTCCCATAATATCTTACTATCCTGTCCCATCATACTGTACGTTCACCTTCCAGCATACCGTAATATCAAGTTCCATCATATCATAATGTCACGTCCCATAATATCTTACTATCCTGTCCCATTATACTGTACGTTCACCTTCCAGCATACCGTAATATCAAGTTCCATCATATTATACTGTCACGTCCCATAATATCTTACTATCCTGTCCCATTATACTGTACGTTCACCTTCCAGCATACCGTAATATCAAGTTCCATCATATCATACTGTCACGTCCCATAATATCTTACTATCCTGTCCCATTATACTGTACGTTCACCTTCCAGCATACCGTAATATCAAGTTCCATCATATTATACTGTCACGTCCCATAATATCTTACTATCCTGTCCCATCATACTGTACGTTCACCTTCCAACATACCGTAATATCAAGTTCCATCATATTATACTGTCACGTCCCATAATATCTTACTATCCTGTCCCATCATACTGTACGTTCACCTTCCAGCATACCGTAATATCAAGTTCCATCATATTATACTGTCACGTCCCATAATATCTTACTATCCTGTCCCATCATACTGTACGTTCACCTTCCAGCATACCGTAATATCAAGTTCCATCATATCATAATGTCACGTCCCATAATATCTTACTGTCCTGTCCCATCATACTGTACGTTCACCTTCCAGCATACCGTAATATCAAGTTCCATCATATTATACTGTCACGTCCCATAATATCTTACTATCCTGTCCCATCATACTGTACGTTCACCTTCCAGCATACCGTAATATCAAGTTCCATCATATTATACTGTCACGTCCCATAATATCTTACTATCCTGTCCCATCATACTGTACGTTCACCTTCCAGCATACCGTAATATCAAGTTCCATCATATTATACTGTCACGTCCCATAATATCTTACTGTCCTGTCCCATCATACTGTACGTTCACCTTCCAGCATACCGTAATATCAAGTTCCATCATATTATACTGTCACGTCCCATAATATCTTACTATCCTGTCCCATCATACTGTATGTTCACCTTCCAGCATACCGTAATATCAAGTTCCATCATATCGTACTGTTACCTTCCAGCATACCATATTTCATGTTCCATATATATATATATATGTAAAATATATATGTAATATATATATATATAATTTATATATACTATATGTATTATATATTACATACTGATATAATTATTTATATATATATATATAATTAATATATACAAACATTAATTAAAAAGATCTTTAATATTAAAAAGCTTGAAATAAACAATTATTATAATTAATTATAATTATTTATGTAGAACTAACTCCTCCCTTATTCGTACCCACTGGTATTATAATACCTTATAAGGTATAGGCAACACCACATTTTTTGTGCAAATTCGATTTCACATGGAATTCTATCACAAAATATAGTATATATAAAAGTTAATTAAATATAAGAACTAATGATTAACTAAATTGATACATAAATTATAATTAACCATTATAAATATAATTATTTATTAATCTCGTACGACTTATTAAATTAAATTTATTTCACAATTATACAGTACTTATTCTAATATATATATATAATACAATATATTTTATCAATATTTAATAACGAATTATATATATATATATTCGTATAGGAATTGTAAGAATTATAAGAATTTTATTATTATGAAATAAATTAAATTTAATAATTCTTTCGAAATTACTTTTTACGAGATTACTATAATTATACAGTTCTTATACCAATATATATATATTCGTATAAGAACTGTATTATTATTAAATAAATTTAATTTAATAAGTTGTACGAAATTACCTCGTACGAGATTACTGGCTACCCCCAACGGTGTCCATTTTTAATTTAAATATTACATAAAATGTTTAAAATATATTTAAAATATTAATTATATTATAATAATTTATAATAAAATACATAGCTAGGTTTTATATGTTTATATTATTAATTGGTTATTTATTTGATTCATTTAACATATTTTAATATCACGTGATTTATACGGCCGTTTTGATTTACGGCCGTTTTGTACCTAAATCATATATAGTAGCTTATATTTATACTATATAGTAGCCTATAGCAAGACCTCCTATAACCTGAGGTTATAGGAGGTCTTGCCTATAGGCTATAGAGATAATTTATTTAGTAATATTTCTATTTTTAATTTAATATTATAAAAATCTAAACATACATTATTATAAGGATTATAGTTTATATATATATATAAATATGATCTAGTATCATATAGTATCTATAATTGAATATTAATTAGATACAGAAAAATATAAAAACAATGAATACATTATTTATCATAACATTTTCCAGGCTCTCTATGTTTAGTACGAATCGCATACAAGTCTTTGTATACATAATATCAAAGATTGTCAAATATAGGATACATCTTTGATATTATTTATGTTTATAATTTGAAAAATATTATATTACAATGTATTTTGTTAGATTTGGAAATGGAGAAGTCACTACAATTTACGAGAACTTCTCAAGAGTTAAACATATTTATGAAATAATGGTAATATTAATATAATTATTATAAATGAATACGATTTATTTATAAGTTAGAAAACAAGTAATAATTCGTATTATATTGAATATACATTTAATTAAAATGGCACCTGGATCATCCAGTGGATGAACTTATTATCGGATTAAGGCATTAAATGCATACCATATTTGTGTACAAAGTTTATTATTATTAATTAAATATTTTGAGGGAATATGTTGAGCATTAACTAATATATATTATTAAATAGTTTATAGTATATATATTTGTTAATATTATATTATAATATACTATATAATTATTATAAAATTATAATTTTATAATAATATTATATTAAATATAGTATATTTAATAATATTATAAATTATAATTTATAATTACTAAATAATTTAATATACTTAGTATACTATATTATATACTATATAATTTATATAGCATATTAAATAGATTATTATACACAGTGATTAATTTACACAATTTATAATGTATACAGTGTAATAATAGAGTACCAGTAATATCGGTCCAGGTAAATCCGTACATGTAATTTCTTGACATTTTTGAAGTCACTTTAAAAAAACAGGAAGTAATTTCGTAATTTTTTAAAATATCAATGAACCAATTATTTGAATATATATATATATATATATATACAGTAAAACCTCTCTATAAGAAACCTCTTTATAAGAAAATTGTTCACACATTTGGTTGGAATTCAACCTTTTCCACATTAAAAAACCTCTTTATAAGAAAATCTTATAAGAAAAATATAAGAAAAACCTCTTTATATGAAACTTATTGTATACAAAATATAAAAAACTAATTATATATTATTTGAAGTATTGTACATTTATAACAATTATAGAAATTAATTATTATATAAGATATTTTTTTTTCTTACAAATATTTTATATTACATAAATAGCTCAAAATGAATTAAAATTAATTAATAATTGTTATTGTATATCCATAAATTTATTAAAATTTATTAATAAATGTTATTATATTCTTAAATGTATTGATGATACAATTTATTATATTATACAATTAATTGTTAAATAATAGATTATTATAATATTTATTATATTATATTCATCAATGATGATTCATAATTTATAATTTTTAATGTAAATCTAATAAAATTTCATTATGTATTAACATGTCTAAGCGCAAACAATACATTATACATATACAAACAGTATACAAAATAAATACACTATATATAAGTTATATAATATAACCTATAGGTTATATAATGAATTTTCAATTATAAATTAATTCTTAAAATCATAGGAAAAGTAAAAACCTCTTTATAAGAAAACCTCTTGATAAGAAAAAAAGTACTGACAAAAAATAGTTTCTTATAGAGAGGTTTTACTGTATATATATATATTAATAATCATTAAATATATAGGTTTCATTATTAATTAACAATGCATTTAACGAATCAGGATAATCAGTGAAAGCGATTAGCTTTTATTATTCGATATATCCTAACAGTAGTGTAATTAATAAACTGTAATGCCATATTTAATCATCTACATTCGGATAAAATACAATTACATAAAAATGTATATTATAATAAACAATAAATACAAATATAAAGAAAGAAGAAACAATTAAAACAAATATTTGATTTCCATGTAAGAATCCAGAGTAAATATAACATATAATAATGGATTATGTTGTATTATTACAACTTGTATATTATTTTTACATTGATTCATAGTATTAGTTCACCTATTCGAAGTATAATGATTTATAATATATACATATTATAACATACATATTCATAAATATTTATTAAAATAATATTTATAATAATTATTATACAATATGTCACATATTGTATAATAATGAATTGAATGATATATATAACATGTAATGGAAACTAATAACGTAACAATTCGTGAAGCGATATATAGGTTACTCCAATACCTTTGATATTATTTGATATTATGACTAAAATCTACTTTAAAGAATTGTTAATTACAATGTACCCTATATAACTGAATATGGTGCTACATTTCACCTACTTTTAGTCGATATACACTGTGTAGATCCGTGCAATATATTCATATAATATTGTATAGTATTATAGTTTCATATGGCACTATAATACAATATATTTTATTAAATATAATGGATGTACATGTTAATAATATTTAAATTAATTAATTCTCCCCATTATTTATATATTATATATATAAACAATGAGGATCGTGATTGGGTAATGAACTGAACATTGTTTTTTTTAAAGTGGCCCGAAATTACCTGGACAGAGTTTACCTGGCCCGATATAACTGGTACCCTAATAATATAATATATAAATTATACACTGTTACAGTGTTCTACAGTTATACAGTGTCACTGTATAATAATATAGTGAGAATGTATGGACACTGACAAATTAAAATAGAATATTTATTTGTATCCTCATTCAATCATTACATTATTTAATATAATATCATAATTATGTATATATCATATATACAAAATAATTATTATATAATATTATAATATAATATTATATTATATTATAATTATTACATAAATATTATATATATATATGGGGATAATTATATGCAGATCTTAAACTTTGAAATTTATGTGTGCATAGTTGGCAACCTTTTTTTTTGTCTTCAGGTTTTTTGTTAGTTTTTTTTGTTTAATACAAGGTTTTTTTTTGTTTTTTCATGGATACAAATAAATAATAATTAATATATATATGATAATTTTGTATGATGATTTTAAATAAAATTATTCATTTAATTTATATTAGTAAAATTACTTTTGATAAATAATAAAGCAGTCAATTAATTACGTAGTCAATTAAACCATAACAATTTTATGATAAAATATTAATTATAGTTTGTAATATATGTTCCTTTTATTAAAGTATGTAGATAAATAAAATTTATATGTCAATATATTTATTTAAATTTATTTAAATGATATATATAATAGAAACGCTATTTAATTTATCTTTAAGAAATAAACCAAGAAACTAATTTAAAAAAATACTAATCTTAATAATTAAGTTAATTTACTAATTACAAAAAAGTGGGAAGCAAAGATATAACATTCCCTATATATGCAATATCATTAATAACTACTACCTACCTCTACCTACATTATTATCGAATCACTGAAATAGATTTATGCTCAGTCTGATCCGCTCAGCGCAGTTTCCATAAAACAATGTTTTATATCAATATTAAATTACTTGCAATATAAATTAACAATTACTCTCCACATAGATATTTATAGCATTTAAAACAACATACATTTACGTACATTTTTAGATTTTCAAACTTCTAACTTCGCCTATAAAGCAATCGACCGTTCACATATTCTATTGTTTGGTTATGAACACTAGTTTCCACCATATCAATAATAATTTAAATATATTATTTTACATTTTAAAAGTTTATAGTTTGATACAAATTAACATAATAAATAACACATAGTTCCTAAAATTAATCCCATATAGGTGGCACTTGTAAACCATATATATATAGAATTATTAATATAATATATACATTGTATATATTATATTAATAATGCTATATATATAGTATATATATATATATATATATATATATATATATATTTTATAATAGTGATTGTTATATAATTTTTAGTATAGTAATTATAATTATTATAGTAATATAATTATTATATGTAATAATAAAATAGTTTGCCTATTAGTTGAATTAACCCATATAATTTATATTACATTTCATTGAATAAATTAATAAATCAGGAAGTAATATAAATAATAATTATTACTATATGATATGATTTAATTATTATTTAATATTAAATTAATATAATATTCTTTAAAATTATAATTTAGCTAATTATTTTGCTAATAACAAGGAAAAGAAAAAGCTAATGCATATTTTGTGAAACTAATATTTTATTCTTCAATGCAAAAACTCGTTAAAATGATTTCAATATGCTTATAATTGAAATACATATTATATTATTTAGAATGTTGATATAAATAATATAGAAAAAATGTGTTGATTCAAACCGAATTTATAATTGAATATACCACTGAAAAGTATATATTTCGGAGTAAAATAATTCATATAGCAAATATAGCGAGTAGATGTCCTGTCCTTAATATTAGTTATCATTCATAATTAATTTTAATATTTAAATAAAGACATATAGAAAGAGTATATATTTTATAATTATATATTTTATTTGTCCATATTATAATATATATTATACTTGTTATAAATATTACATACTTGTCAAAAAATACTAAAATTTGAAAATATTATATTAATTAACTTTTGAAGATAATTACTAATGTATGGGCATGGGTGTAAGAGCATTATATTGAAATCGTTGATGTTTGTATAGTGATATGGATCAAAGAAATATAAATTTATTATAATATTACTATAAACATACTAGAAATACATTAATTATTTCCAAATAGATAGGCTGATAATTGTGTATTATAATATTGTTTAATAATCCGATATATATTATATTATGATAATTTAATTAATACTTTAATTAATACATGGTATTTATCTCGCAGTATTTGAATCTTATATTATTATAACCTAGTGTTTCTTTATTAACAACTAATTGTACAATATTACAATCCAGAATATGTACATATATATCATAATATATATTTGATTGAATAATGATTATATTATTTATATAATATTTTAATTAACCCTATTATATTATTGAATTTAGACCTGTATTATATTTGTTATCGAATATAAGTGTATATTTTGTATACTGGGAGATTTATTATTTAGTTTTTTTCTCATCTCGCCTATACCAGATTGCATTATATGTAATTCTACAGCATCTACCTATAGTAAGCATTACTCTGATGGTAACTCTGATAAGTTATTATCTACTACACAGAGGTTTGCCTACAGTCACCCATGTTGAGGGCACAGCATTTCAAATTATAAGAATTCAATATTTTATTATAAAATATTTATATAGAAATGAAACTATTTTATTCGTAAACAATACTAGTATTTATGTTATACTGTACTATTTATATTATAGGTTTTTAAAATTAAACATCATCCTGACTATATAAAAGTATTTGAATTCGATATAAAATAAAGTTAAATCACCTCCAATTAACTTATTACGTATGTAGTTATATCAATGTCATAGTTATATATTAGATATTAATTAAATTATATATGTATATATAATTTATTTTTAATAGTTATGATTTGATAATTCTAAATTTCTATAATGCTACTATTTATTATAAATTATAATTATAATTTATAATATATAATGGATATTAGCTTAATTAATCAGTAATAGTTAACATTTTGATTATATAATGATGTATATAATATGATTTGAAAACCTTATGAAATTCTTCGAAACAGGAAGTATGCGAACACGACCATTACATAAATTTGAATGGATCGTACATTGACCTTAATGATGAGATCACTGAAAACAGCACTTATACTATTATACCAAGAGTCCGTGGAGGAAAGGGAGGTTTTTATACTATATATAAGTCAATATAATTAATGTAATATATATATATATATATATTATATATTAATTAATTTATTTAAATTATTTAAATATTATATTATGACTTAGTATATATTTATAAAATATTTATATTATTGCATAAATTAGAAATAAGTGTAAACATGAATTCAAAAAAGCCTTAGTTGGTTGAATACGTTATTTTATAGTATATTATAAATATTGTTATGTATATGGTTAACATTTTTAATATCTAAAATTAACAGGATTCTATGTTACAGAAGTATATATTTTATATGTTATTAATACAAAAATATAAAATTTTACTTATATTTATATATATAAATATATAATCTAAATCTATTATTAACATAAATATTTATAATATATTTAAATTTTACCTTAAAATGAAATTAAAATAAAAGAAATTTAAATTTATCGAGTAAATAAAAAGTTTTGGATGTTCAAAAAATCAAAAGTAATTTTAAAATAAAGAGCAATAAAAAATTAATTAAAAAAAAGGATACATATTGTACTATAATTTTAATCTATATTTGTATAACTTTGTATTTATAAATGCTTATTTATGACACTTATTGTTACTTTTATGCATTTTATCTAGCCCTATATAATGTTAAAGATAATATATTAAATTTATTGATTTTTTTATATAATATAATTTTTAATAAAAAATATTTTTTTTTCAAAAATCATGTTTCGCCGGCAAAACAAAACAGAATTTCCTTAACAAAACAGAATTTAAATCATTATTTCACTAATTCTTATTCATTTCAATTACTTAATATAGATTAATTTAAAATGTATTTCCAAATAATTATTTTACATATTTGTAGTTTTAAAATATAGAAACCATATTATTTTATAGTTATTAAATATTAAATATCACGTTTACATAAATCACATATAAATTATAAGTATATATGTCGAATACTATTACCTTTATACTATATGCATAATACATATTTATTTTACCATAAACTTTATTTCATCTAAAGATTTTTATTATTGAGTTTTTCTCTTATAAATTATGAACAATATTTGTTGCCCCTATAAGATATATAACCAGGTTGAAGACAACCACGTAATCATTTATTACAAAGTGCATAATTCAATTGAATAATTTATTTAGATTGTAAGATAAAACCCTACCTGTTTTACAATGGATAAAATAATATAAATATAAATAACAAAAAACTAACACAACAACAATAATTAGATTATTTACATGAATCACAGTTTGAATAATTGATTGTAAAGCAGAAAGATGATCGGTTGTACATTTGGTAATATAAGGCAATAGTGCGCAATGAATGAAGTACCTCGTAACGTTGATACATCACTACACATAGGTTTTGGTTCGATGTTGAGGGCTATCGGAGCTCAGATAGAGAAGACAACTAACCACGAGGCTTGCAGAGATCTCAGTGGACGTCGTATGAGGGATGTCAATAATGAGAAACAGTTAGTCTAGCTACATTATAGCTAAACAATTGCTACTATAGCTACACTATATCAATGATATATATTGTCATATTTTACATATATGTCCCATATCTCAAATTCTTACCCTCAATAACTCACCCAATACCCCCCAGTGGGGAACACAGTGGGTACCACACCCCTCATAATATTACACTACCACCCTACTACATGACCACACTCCCCTACACAACACCACTACCACTACTCCATTACTACCATTACCACCAATATTACCACTACTACCACACTCCCCTACACCCACCACTACCACACTCCCCTACACCCACTACTACCGCTACTAGACTAAGAGACTGGGTAGCGAAGGCAGCTGAACGTGAGACAATGCGCCGTCGTAAGCGTCAGGAGCGTCACGACAAGAGACACGCGCGACCTTCACACAGATTCGATGAGGACGGCGAGTACACATCACAGAGGTCAAAGGTCACCGAACAACTTCAACAGGCGCTAGACGAAGGTATCTATGCATGTATTCCTATTCTCTATTTCTCTCTCTCTCTGAATGGTAGTGTTATATTTAGACAAAACTATATGTGTATTAATGTTTATGTTATGTTGTATAATAATCATATTCATTTAGTGCAACTCTATATATATTCATACACTTATTTATGTTGTATTTATTTATATCTCTACACAGTTTCACTACAATTAGCTATAGAAGTTTCCTAATGCTAGCACTCTATTGAACAGGATTAAAGAAGGCTTCCAACCAGCAAGATGCTTCTGATGCAGAAGTACAGAACAATAATGAAACATCACATTCTCTCAGAATTAAGAGAGCTTGTCAATGGTTTCTATCACTAGGCTCTATATATTCTTTAATTAAAACTGTGTAAATTAGGGTTAATATATTTAAATGCATACGATTAAAGCATAATATGCATGAAAATAGATTATCCATATTAATATAATATGGTATAAATAAATATGAACTCTATTCATAAAATTTTTAAATAATACTTATTTATACCACAATAATGTGTTTTAATCAAAAAACGAATTAAAAATTTAAAAATTACTGTGACGTCATAGTAGGATCCCAAATATAAATTCTAGGATATTTGAATTTTAAATTTAAAAAATATTTTATTCAATTTTTATTTTATATTATTTATAGTTAAATAATTGATAATTATTTCGTAACTTTTGGATTCTATTTAAGTTATAAACAAACATTTAGAATTACAAAGGACAATAAAAATCGTAATATGTAGATAGGTTTAGTAATTTGAAATATAAATGACGTATAATAATCAAAATAAATGAGGCTGTGAATTATTCATTTTAATATAATAAATTTAATGTGAATCCAAGTATATAAATGTTATTTCTATATTATATAATGTACATATATATTCACTTAACATAATATCAATAAGAATAACATAATATATGTATATAATGTTATTAATTAATCAAATTACTAAGTATGATAAAACTTGAAAATATCGTAATTTGTATGACCTAAATATATAGGTGTATATTTTAACTGCACGATATGCGTATTGCTTGTGATATATATTTCAATTAAAATTAGTAACTATGATCTATATTTAGATGGGAGTGACATATCATATATAATATTGTAAATTACTAGAGATAAGATATATCAATCATATTTACTGCTTGCAATATAGTTTGATAAAATTATATAGAATGATCAATTATATTTGTAAGATAGTAATATACATGATTAAATATATTATATAATCACTGAATAATGATATAGGATTATAATAATAAAATATTATTTATAGAATATAATAATAAAACTTAATATTAAAATTAATTAATGTGTTAAAAATATGAAAATCCTTTGATGTGTTTATAAATTAATTATAATTCTATTTACATAATTATAATTTTTTTTATATGTTTATATATTTCATATATACATATTATATGTGTATATTAAGATATTTATATATATAGTGTATATTATAAACTTATGTGTATTATCAATTTTATAATATAACTTTATATTGTAATCATTTATTATTTAATATAAGAATTTGTACTATAGTATTGTATATATGCAAACATTACTTATATAACAGAGTTGTACAGTTTTGTACAAAGTATTCTTCTCAAAGTAATTATCCATATGAAATTATTTAAAGTAGATTAAATCTTTAGTTATATGTGAACTATACAATAAATTAGTGCAAGCAATGCCATAAGACATATGGTTAAATAGTTTTTTAATCACAATTTATGGTAAGTAAGCTATATAATTTAAAGTAAACTTTGATATTTTAATGAAGGCGAACTTGATGAAATAGTATATGAATATATAGAGGATAGTGATAATGATACATGATTAACTGGATACAAGTTTCAAAAATGACAAATCGTAATAGCGTATAACCAAGAATATATAATATAAGAATTATAAAATTCAATTTAATCGTAGAAAATTTTCCAAGAACACAACAATTTTGCGAAGCATTTAACGAAGCAATATTTTGTGATTTATCCTTCAGAAAACCTCTGATATGAAGTTAAAGTAGTCATATTTAATTATAGTAAAGACAAACACCCATGGACAACTATAAATATACTGAATATTAAAGTGCAGTTATTATTTAAAATATGTATATAATATTTCCATGAATGCAATACCACTTCTTATATGGATGATAGTGATGTGGAGAAATATTTATAAATATATATGTATATATATAACATTTCATATGTAAATAGAAACACTATTATTATTATAATATTTAATAATATCTATTATTATGTATATTTTTTAAAAACCTAAGTAAGAAATATTCATGATATGGTATTGGAAGTGTTGAAAATGAGTATAAAGTATCTCACAGTCAATGAGATGATTGTGGTAAAATCATAGAAATTAGAGGTATATATACCCCATACCCCACTCTATAGCTATGGGTAAATTGCTACTTACAATATCACACTTATGTGTGTTTAAACTATCCAATTATTTGTATAAATAAATATTTTTTTATAAACTATATTTTATATTTAGGTGATATGTATCATTACAATAAATCATAGATAAACCAGGCTCTTAATTAATAAGATTATATAATACTTCTTACACTAAATATACATTAGGAGAAGGGTTAGTCAGATAAATTGAACAACCTGTTATTTATGGTATTTTATTACTAATTTATATTTATTATATTATGCCGATAAATGTAATATGAAAAAATTTCTAAATCTATAAAACTGCTATTAGTTGATTAATATGAATAATTAATTAACAATCTCTATTTTATAGATATATTATAAGATTTGATAAAAGATAATTTAATTGAATTTATTATTAAAACATATAATATTAATATTTTATACCAAATTACAATTTTGAAGCATATTTATATCCAGTATATTAATTATTATCAGAACGAAATTATTTCTATATATATATTATATAGACAGTTTTAACATTAATATATATTATCTATAGGTTAATATTTAGTTTGAATCCAGAATTGTCTATAATATACATTATTCTTCAAAGTTTAGCATCAAGTTTTCTTAAAGCGCTTACATCAGATTCTTTCTCCAAGAGTTTCTTTGTTATTGCTTGGATTTCAAGTACACCTACCATATAAATATATAATATCATATATTTAAAGTAGATTTAATAATAGATATATTAATCATATTATTATTATTATTATTATATTATATAATATATAATATATGTTTATGTATATATATATATATCATATTTATATGATATTTTTAAGTGTATGAATACATTTTATATTGAAATTAGTTTAACCGAATAACTTATTGTACCTATATTTTTATTACCAGAATAGAATTTAGTGAATTACTATATATATATATATATATATATATATATCATATAATGTACATATATATATTGCATATGACCATTTAGTTATAATAATCAAGTTTTTATAGACAAAATATTAAGTATGCATTGAATACTATGCAATATGTTATTAAACACTCAGATATATTAAACTTATAAGTCCTATACTATAATTTATAATTAAAATATAAAATTATAATAATAAGGTATATTAATATTATACTGGATGATAGATTATAAAGTAGATCAATGCTTAGTATAATAATAATAATAATAATAATAATATTAATAAAAATATTTTGAATATAATTTTATTAATATTATTAAAATCATTATACTAAGCATCGATCTAATTTATTATAAGTATAATGTTATGTAATTAATAAATATAATAAGTATAAACATTATATGATGCTGATAAGTCTTTAACTAACCAGTTATGTTCTATAACGGACGATTCATTTTCAATACCGCTGGTATATTTAAATTTCCACCAGTGTTATATTATCGGTAAATAACTGATCGTTTATTATTTTAATAATAGATTTGAATTGTTAACTTATAATACTAATGTTTAGTAATATATCTACATAATAATCTATTCCACAAGTTAATACTATATCCATAAATGATATATTAAAAGTATTTTAAATTTAATTATTATTTATTTTTAAAATAATTTTTCTGTCAATAATCATAAACTGTCCCACTATGACGTCACGATAATATTTGTTTATTTATTTCGATTTCGAAAAATATGCCAAAATAGCACTTTTAAACTCATATTATGAATAAACTATACATTTTTGTAATTTTTAACTCGACACGTATTATTAATTAATTAATATTAAATATATTATGATAAATCTATTTTCATGCATATTATGCTTTAAATAAGGCAAGCTAAATAATATAATTTAGATACAACATCTAATTTAATTTATCATATAACAATTTTGTAATTGTTGTAAATAATCGTAATATCAATGTTATAATTGGTCTTATTCAGATTTGATATCGATACAATTATATGAGTAATCTAATATAATATTTATAAGTAATATTTCAAATAGATACATAATGTTTACATCATTTTAATCATAATATTTTATATAATTCAAATTTACTAAAAAAAAAATATGAAAATAGTTATTTTTTAATGTCATTTGAATATAGCACTTAAGCCGATAATTTATTTATAGAAAATTATATTGATAGATCCTTCTAAATATTATTTTAAGACCTATTTTAATGATTCAGACGAAGCTTGAAACCCACTACTTGCGTATCTGACGCCTTAGCCATCTGAGCTTATATATATATATATATATTTATTTAAAAAAATGTAATACTTATTAATAATGATATATATATGTTATCTAAATATATTGTAAATTCTAAGTGAAAATATGCATTATTCAATAATGTTATCGTAAATTAGATATCCTATGATAGTGTATGATAATTATCATACATTACCATTATAATGTGATGATAATATTTTTATTAATATACATTTTTGTTTCACATTTTTAATAAATTTAGAAAATATATTTCATATATTAAACATATAGTTTGAATAAATTTAATTTTTTATTAATAACAAAAATAATCATATATATATATTTATATATGCATATTTTATATAGATATACTAAACAAACAACCAAATCCTATCTTTTATATTAATAAGTACTGAATTTATATAAAAAAAAATAAGAAAAAAAATTAAAATATTATATGTTATCAACTTTTAAAATATAGCCATATTAGTATAATTAACATATAACATGCTGCATACCCCATGACCACTGCTTCATTCATTCACTGGTATGTTACTGACACTCATCTGATCATGCTTTAGGTTGGGAATAGATTCAGCAGACCTGAGTGACTTGAGCAGTGAAAGTGATACTGAAGAAGGTAGTGTATAGTCTATAGTAATGTAGGTAGTAAAGCCTATAGGTAGTAAAGCCTATAGCGATACTATCTCCACCCTAGTAACTATTTTATAACACTACAGTATATTAACATTTATTTCATTTATTACATTTCTACTTTAAAATATTTAATTATATTTTAAATATGAATACATTGTAAATCTATTTCATACCACTCTATAATATAGAATTAAAATGTGAGTCATACTTGTATTAAGGGATGTCACAGTATGAAATATTTGTCACAGTTTACCATTCAAAGAGATAGGCAGCATATGGTTTATTAATAATCTAGTGCACAGAATTATATTCATTGAATAACTCCATATTTTAGATATAATATTAATAATATATATGTATACTATAATTGAGATATATACATTTATAATATTTATTAAATGCCTATTCTATAGAAATTATATTTTTACTATTATTATAAAGTATGAAAGATATATCTAATGTAATATATAAACAGATGTTCTCTGTATAATGAAAAAAACTCTAATAGTGTTTATATACATAGCCTTTATGCACTGTTAGTATGAATTCATTATTTTAAGAATATAGCATATGAAGTTTGGCAACTATAAAAATACAATATAATCATTTATATTAGACAAATAATATTCAAAGAGATATGTATTTTTATATATAATATAATTTATTTGTGTGTCATTATTTATATTATACAGATTTAAAAACTTATTATTGTATTGTAGTAATTATTATAATAGTAATATAATATAATAAATATATATATTATAATATATATAATTGTAATAATAATTAAAAATATACATTTGTTGGTTAGTATAGTATTATATATTCATTATAGTATAAAGAATATAATATAATGAATATATATATATATATATATATATATATATATATATATATATATATAAACATAAACCACTGAATATATATAAACCATTTTTTATATCATTTCTATACTGTTTTTATAAATAATTTTTTACAGATATTAAAAACACATCATAGTGGTATTATGATATACAAAAATACAACATTATTTTCACCACAACTAGGTGTTTAACATCTGCTTAAAAGTATAATTTTTATTGAACCATCTGAAATATTAAATTATGGTCTATGAAACTTTAGTGTGTATAATAATTTAGTAGACTATAATAATTTAGCAGACTATAATAATTTAGCAGACTACAATTACACACCCCACCCCCCCACACTACAATAACACCCCCACCCCCCCACACTACAATAACACCCCCCCACACTACAATAACCCCACCCCCCACACTACAATAACACACCCCCACCCCCCATACTACAATAACACCCCCCACCCCCACACTACAATAACACACCCCACCCCCCCACACTACAATAACACCCCCCACCCCCCCACACTACAATAACACCCCCCACCCCGTAGACGAGGTCTCCTCTAAGATAGTGAAGTTCACGCTGCCACCCCCCTGCGAGGTGCCTAAGCCCCGCCTCCTCAAGGACACCGACGCATCTACCGGCCAATCAGAACTCGGCTCCACTATCGCAGAACCCGGTAACGACAGCGCTCAGGAAGACTGCATCAGTAGTATAGATGCCAACAGCACGATGGCAGATGCCTCCATGCTAGTGGACTGTAGCTATGTTAGCAGTGTTGACGATCTCTCCTCCATGGTTACTAGTAGTCAAGCTATATGTGTATGTTGATATATATCTACCTGTGTGGCTCAGTTGGCTAAGGCGTCAGACACACATGCAGTATGTCGCGGGTTCGAGCCCCATCCGGACCAATAAAATAGTTCTTAAAATAATATTTAGAAGTGATCTTATATAATTGTGTATAAATAAATGATCGGATCTCAATAAAACCATATATATGAGAGTACCTTCAAAGGGACATTATAGCTATGTTGTTATAATTTAAAAAAAACTTCATCTAAGTTCCTGGATTGGATGAAAGGACTCCACCAAAATATAACAATAAAAAACATATATATATATATTAGTGTTGTTACAATTTATAAAAAAAAGTAAGTATCAGTATCGTTTGAAAACGGTCTCAGTATTGTATCAGTATCGTTTGACAGTGGTATCAGTATTGTATCATGTTATGTGGTTGATGAAACATATTAATGGACAACACAGAAGTTCCTCCATATCTTTATTATCATAGCTATTAGTTCCCACTTGTTCGATGAGATGATCTAATTTACAAATTTTAATGTTTACAATATGTATATTTATATACTCAAAAACCTCAACACATTTTCTGACTAATTTATTTATTCATTTATTGTTTTGTTGTTGTTACAATTACAGTAATGAAATGTATCTCATCTTATCTTACAATAGTTGTATTATCACAGAGAATTGTAAAAATATATAATATATAATAATATATATATATATTTTGATTAAATGATTGATTGATAAATATTTATTGAAACTGAAAAAACTTATTACAATAAGAGTATAATAAAAATGATTTATTAGTAATATAATAATAATAATAATAATAATAATATTAATATAAGTTTTCTTATATATCTACTGTTCAGTTTGACTCATAAACTTTTTTAAGGCTACCAGTATATATTTATTAGTTTATATTGCATTATACTAAAAATAAAACACTATTTTGAATGTCGATGAATATTATTATATTTATATTGAAATTTTATATATTTGTTGAATTATAATTCAATTAAATATAAATATATACACATTTAGATTACCAACATTAAACATACCAATAACACACACACACACACACACTCACACACATGTTAAACAGGCTACTGGAGACAATACACTGTTGGATGATTCTAAAACTGATACTGAAGAAATTAAGATTGTTAGTATTAATGATGATTTATTCATATTTGTTTATTGTTATAATTTGACTATTATTATGATATAATAATTTAATAAGTTAATTATAATTTAAGCAATTTATTTAAACTTTATTTCACTAGTAGTCATTTACAATATATTATAATATTTATGAATGTAATTTTTATAAATAACGAGATATTTAAATTATTATTAATTGAAAAGAGTAACTATCATAACATACTTTTAGTACTATATCCCTATAACAAATACTATTATTATTATTATTATTATTATTATATATATTGTATTCAATATTAAAAGTATTTTATAGTAAACTTATTACCTATTTCCCATAATTTATGCAATTTTATATAATTATTAATATAATAATATATATATATTTATTATTATTAAATAATATAAAGGAAAGTACAGTAAGTTAATTAAATTTATTATCTCATGATACTAAATTTGGATGTAAATACAATTATTGTATATATAATAAATGTTATATGAAATTAAATAAAAGTTATGTAATATGGATTCTACAAAATTAGTAAATTGAGTAAATTATATATTTATACATTAATATAAAATATTTAGCCAAATATATATGTAATATAAATTTTAATAAATATATTATAGAATTTAAATCATCATTATTTAATTTTATATGAATTGTAGAATTTTATTATATATTTAATAAATATAAATTTGTCATACTTGTTTATTAATTTATTCATACACGTATTTTATATATATATATATTATTTAATAAATGTAGTAATTAAATAATAATTCTAAATCTGCACAGAAAATATTAACGGAGGAAGACGTATTGGAAGTTAAGGAGGCTAGTGACTTGGAATCTTACGGATTAGATGCTCTGAAGAACTATCTTCAATCGAGGGGATTAAAGTGTGGAGGTTAACATTGAGATATGCATCTTCTATCCTAACATGCAATGCCTATTTGTATCATATATTCGATTGATTGGTTGAATTGTATTTATTTATAGAAATACTTCCGTTTTATACAAAATAGATATTCTTAGAAGTGTTCTAATGTTTATAATAATGTTAATTCTGTTTTTACTTATCAATCTGTTTTTCAATATTAGCAACCCTACTACTTGCCTAATACTTTTGTGGAGGATTTATTATTTTTTAATTAAGTATTCTAAATAATAATTATTTATCTTGAATTTGAATAATTATTCATTATTTATACATATAAATTAATGTATATATTATTATAAATTAATGTATATACATATATAAATTAATGTATTCTGTCTGTCATTAGGAACACTCGAAGAGAGATGTCAGAGAATATTTAGTGTGAAAGGATTGAAGAAAGAGGATATTGATCCTGCATTCTTTGCCGGGAAACAAAGAGTTAAGAAAAACAAATGAAAACCACCACCATATTATTATCACCTACTCATTGGTTTGCGATCATTCCGTATATTGCGGTAATCATTGACAAAGACACCAAACTATAATTATCATAATCGTGTCATGTGACTACTATTCTTCTTTAATCGTTATTCAAATAAATGCATTTACTTTAAGGGGATGTCTACGTATCAAGAGATGTGTATTTACTTAGTATAAAGAGACAAAACAAAATAAATGACTATATTAGATTTACATTATTGTAATAATGTAGAGTATTACGGAGTTGTTATTTGAGTCGGAGCCTTCATATATTATAGTTTATTAATTTAATCTAAATATATATTTGTTATTTAAAACATGTTTTAAAAATCATAATTAATAATTATAATATCTAGTATTTTAAATGGAATAGTATTTGTTGCTATATTTAACAATTAATCTTATCAATATCATTATTTATATATAATATTTTTAATTTTGATTTGTACATATGTTAATTAAGAAATGAAAATAATATTACTCTTATAATATTTTATAAAATTATATTATATATTATTGTTTTAATTCATAATCTTACAACACGTACACCATATTTAATAGTATATTCTAGTTTTTATTTTGAAACTATGTATTAAACTAATATACTATTATTCTGTGAGAATCACTTCTAAACTTATATATTATGTGTATTTCAAAATATATGAAATATATATATTTATATTTAAAACTTTTCTATACCTAAATAAATGTATTACTTATTATTTTAACTAATATGTTGTAACCATTGCAATATCATCTTTTAACATTAAATATTGCCATGTACTTAAATATAAACTAATCAAATTATGAATTGCTTTTAAATTTACATTATCTTTCAATTTCATGAAGTCATTTATTTTAGAATCGTTCTTCAAGATAATTAATCAATGATTGTATAAGTTTAAACTTGTGTTAATTGACTGCTGATATTTGTGCTTCTCTTTTCTGTTACACATACATTCCTTAAGCATGCGTAAAATTTTGTTTCTTCTTAAATTTGATTTAATATTATAATTATGTATAATAAATTACATATCTGTCGGAATGGGTAAACCACCATTTTATTACAACGTTATCATATTTTGATAAATAATCTAAGAGTAAATCATTAAGATTTACCTACCAAATACAATATAAGTTAGTATAAAGTCATATAACATGCGATAGATTACTTTAAAACATATATATATTAAGTTTTTTTATTATAGTATTTATTTAGACATGATGATGTGATTAGGTACAATTTTCTACACGAGTATAATTCAAGTTACAGTAACTATATTATTATTTGTTTATTTTAATAACGTATTTTATCGTTAGCAAATATTTATAATTTCGATTATATATTTCGATTATGTATTTGCTTAAATAAATTATCAATCAATACAAAATTAAAAGATCCCAAATGCAGTTTACTGAAATATAAATAAAATGGAATCTAATAATAATAATAGTAACATTTAAACGTATAGGTAGTAGAGATGGGGTCAGGAGGGGGGACTTGAGACACTTTCAAAAAATGTATATTATATTACTAAAATACCAAAAATATACAAAGTTGTGGGAATTAAATAGGTTTAGTATATCCAGTGATGGGCACGATCACGATCGTGCCCAACAGTAGTAACATCAGGCCCAGCCACTGACCCAGTCAAAATCACCTCCATCACACGCAAGGGAAGACGTCTCACGTCGTCCTATGAGACGGAAGTGACAGCGATGCTACTGGCAGTTGGCTGGATCAAGAACCGCGAGAACCAAGGCCCCTTCATTATCTGCACCGACAGCCAGTCAACCCTGACAGCACTACAGTCGCCTGGATTGAGCGATGGTTCAGACCTAGCAGAGACCCGCCGAATCCTGAACTCGTTGAATACACGTGTTTCGCTACAATGGGTCCCCGGCCATATAGGGCTCATAGAAAACGAGTGGGCGGACGTCGAAGCCAATGCAGTGGCAGCTTCAGACGAAGAACCAGCGGCAACGGATGGTGGTATAACCTTCCAGACAGCCAAAGCCTTCACGAAGAGAGAAACGATGGACCCGGCCATAAGCCACGAGAGAACCAAAGCGGTCTTTAACGGCAAGCGAGCCCCAGTCTCCCTCTCTAGAAAGGATTCGGTCCTACTAGCCCAGCTCCGCAGTGGCCACTGCCACAAGCTGGCAGCATACCGAAACATCGTCGATGCTGACTCCTCCGCGACCTGTCCACACTGCCAAGGAGCCCCAGAGACGCTCGAGCACTGGCTCCAAGAGTGCCCGGCCACAGCTCGAAGACGAATCCGTGAGTTTGGGGGAGCGGCGCCCCTACTGTCAGCCCTGATTGAACAACCAGAGGCTGTAATAGCGTTTGCGCATGGACTCCCATCCATGTGAACGCTACGCCGCGAACAACAACAACAACAACGATCACGATCGTTTGAAAATGATCGAGTAAAATGATCGACGATCGTTAGAAAATGATCGACGATCGTGAAAAAAATTAGATATATAGGCCTATATAACCTATATATATATATAATATCATATTAGATAGAATGAATTTATAACTTAAGTTAAGGTAATTACCCCTTACACTTTGAAGTCGTTATCGTTAACAATACTAATTGGAGTCATAGTATTTATTAGAAATGTTAGTAGTAATTTGTCAGTTTCTAGGTGTGATATTGTAGTCGATTGCTCGATTGATAATTAAACCAATGAAGATTGTTTAATCTTTTTAGTATAGGATAGTTCTGAAGGTTCTTGGAGTTGTCTTTTTTTACTATTCTCATTGTGTTCACATTTTAAACTATCATATTCATCTAATTTAGTATGATGTACAGTTTTGTAATGACGTCTTAAATTTTATGATGACGAAATCCCAGCTATTATTTTTTTTCTACAAATCTTGCATTATGCTTCAACTTTATTATTAATTATTTGTAAGTCATTAAAATATATATTTGATTTAATAAAGGGCGAATTTATCCAAGACATTGTATAGCTTAGAACTTATAACTTATAATGATCTAAAATATTAATAAAGTTATAGACCTATATAATACGCCTACAGGGAAATTGACAGTTTGACTCATTTTTTGCGTAGAGACTCTATAATAGAGTAGATAATTGTATTGTTTGATCTTGCATGTCTCGCGCGGTAAAATATTACGATTACATTAGTAAAAAAGATACATTGGTATATATATATATAAATATATTTATATGACGGCGTGAATGGGTGAGTACTCGCGAGTACTGCGAGGATCATTAGTTGTTCATGCAGCAGCCAGGAATTCATATGCTTATATAATAATACGATCGAGATCCACGATCGGCGATCTATGATCGAGATCGCGATCGACGATCAAAATAATTACACGATCGACGATCGTTAAAAAATGATCGAGTAAAAAGATCGACGATCGACGATCGTTAGAAAATGATCGACGAAATTGATCGACGATCGGCGATCGTGAAAATTCGTGATCGTGCCCATCACTGAGTATATCATAGTTAATAAATAGGATACATTTTGTTATAATAATTTGTAGAATTAGCAAATTTTACAATTAATAATTTCTTTCAAAAAGTGGGTAAATCTGAAAAATTGTAATATATCTTTAATTTATAATCCCATTTATGAAATTAAATAAAAATATTGTAAAGTTAGAATTTGTCTATAGTTGATCCATAGATAGTTTACATCTTTAAAATATAAGTACATATAAAAATATACAATAATTTGATAAATTTTCGTTTGATTACAACTATTTACATAAAATGTTAAAATTATATTAGTATAAATAATGATTTCAATATCTTCTATACAGAGAAAGACACATTTACCAGTGTTTTTTGTAAGATTGTCAATACAATTTGCAAATGTAATTATTACACCTTTTAAAAATTATTTTTAGTATCATTATTTGTAAAATTATAATAATATGCCTATCAACCAAATGAGGTTATAACTTATGAATGGTATACAATTCTATAGTATTATACATTATTAACCATATTAATACCATATTATAATATTAGTTAATTGAAGTTTCATTAACTAATACAAAAATCATGAAAATCTATAACTATATATGTATTATATATGTAGGACCTACATTGTAGGTATATGTATATTACACTTAATACCTTATTATAATTATGAACATGTAAACATATTTATTATGCTCATTATTTTAATTCCTATTTCACGAGTATACATGGAGTGTATACCTGTCATTATAAAGAAATTACTCAGTAAATATATATTTAAGATATAATTCAGATATCTTAAATATATATTTACTGAGTAATTTCTTTATAATAACAAGTATGTTAAACATACATGTCTAAAATAGGCATGCCTACAAAAGATGTATTAAATATATTTGTGAGATATCAAAGTTATTTATGAAAGAGTTTTCATATATATGTAAATTAAATATTAGATTTTGATTCTATTTTAGAATATTATTTCTCATGGGTTTTAACCATAGATTTTACCAAAAACTATAAATCTAGAGTTTTTTCTTATAATTTCAAATTGAATTTGTAAATTACAAATTTTGAAATATTGTATTATAAATTAGTAACTAATTATTATAAATCTAAATTATACACATTACATTCGAATTTAATAGTGATCACTTGTATTAAATCAAATATATATTAGTATCAAATAAAATATAATATCATATTATAATCCTGATTATAATAGGGTTGTAATTATATGTGTTTATTATATATAAATCCGATATAAATCAGATATAAATAAAAACTTTTGAAACTTTAAAAAAAAGCATATATATTAGAATTAGGTCAATTATAGGGGGTTTAGGATAAAAAGGTATTACAATGATTGTAGATATAATTTAAATAATACAAATTGAATAATGGATTAGTAGGTACATAATAATCTAAAACAATTAATTAAAGGATAATTCCTAAAGTATTATATTAAGTATTTATTTTAAATTATTTAGATTTATAATAGTAAATAAAATTAATTATAGTTTATATATATTTTATAAATAAATATAGAAAAAAATATAATTAAAAAATTATATTTATTTTTAAAATATTATATTTGTTAATAGAAAATATCTCTACATATTAGTCATCGCTTCTCGGCCTATTGGCTAAGATCAAAAGTGTAGTATCTGTTCTTAAGAGCTTAATTTCTCTTATGTCTTGCATAGCTTGACTTCGAAATTAAACTGATTTTTAGAATTTGGAAAATTTATTGGAGCTTGCTTCATATTTTCCACACGTTGACCTGGTATTGCATTACTTCCAGGAACGGCGTAATCCTTTAGGGGATAAATTAAACAATAATTAATATAGCATAATATATACTATATATATTTATATATATATATATATATATATATATGTATAATTGATAATTATATTCTAGTATGATTAGAATTCATTCATTTTTAATATATCTTATAAAATATACCTCGTAGTTGTTAATAACAAATTTTACATTATGAGCCAAATTGTAGATATATTAAGAAACCTTAATATTTTTAGAAGAAATATGACAGTGTTATATGGGTAAAGAGTGTATGGTGTTTGTAACACATGAATTCTTGCACTACCATGTTAGTGACATGTAGTATAATATGTACTGATAGTATTGAGCATGTTCCTACTCGAATAGATATTCAGGGTTAACGTTTATTTTAAAATAATGGATGAAAATCTAAGAGCTTAGATGATAATGTTGTGATTTCCAAGGAGTCCTGACAACACGGATAAATAATGCTATATTATGTGTTCTGTATTTAGTTATTGGAGGGATACTGTGAGACTCACAGTGTGAGTATGGGTGAATAGTGAGATAGGTGAATGATGTGATATTGTAGGAATGAATGGGGCGTGTGATTTTGTTTTGAGTGTTTTGTGAAGTATCATAGGTTTATATATATAATTATATATGTATATATATATATATATATATATATATATATATATATATATATATATATTATCTCGGAGGATAATGAAATGGTAATAAGATGGACAGAATACTGTAATGAACTTTATAATCACCCAATAAATCCGGATCAAAACACACTTACTAATCGAGAAGTAGTAGTATATGATAACTTACTGATTCTAAAGATATAAGTAGAAAATGCTATTAAAAATCTCAAAAAAGGTAAAGCTACAGGAGTCGACAATATTCCGGGGGAACTGTTTATCAACGGTGGAATCCAATTAATCGACACAATCACTGAACTTTGCCAACAAATATGAGATACAAAGGAATAGGGGACACAGCTCTTTGCACATAGTCACTAATAATACCAATTCCGAAGAAGGGAAACCTTAAAAAGTGAGAAAACTACTGAACTGTTAGTCTGATATCACATGCAAGCAAGATATTATTACGAATAATTATAAATCGCTTAAATCCGATGGTGGAAAGTATTCTAGCAGAAGAACAAGCTGGATTTAGGAAAAAAAGAAGCACGACGGAACAAATCTTAAAGGTTGCCTCTTTTCGCCAAATCTATTCAATATTTTTGTGGAAAAAATTATGCAAGACACTCTTAACAACCACAGCTGTAGGATGATATAATATTTGTAACCAAAGGTTTACAGATGACATATATTTAATGGCAGGACCAATTCCAGAATTACAACAGCTCATAGACAAATTAAATAACTTCTCAGCGGCATACAGTATGGAAGTGAGTCTGGAAAAAAGTAAGATCATGGTACATGAATTCTCAAACAGCCATGCAAAAGTTATAACTATAGTTATATATACTATCATATATGAACGGTGAAACACTAAAAACACTTGAAAAATTCAAATATCTGGGAGCTATATTGACAATAGACGGAAAAAGTGAAAAGGAGATAAAAATAAGATTGGAGACAGCAAATTCGGCTCTGGTGAACCTAAGTACAATATGGAAAAGCAGAAGCATCTCATTAAGTACTAAGACACACTTATACAAATATCTGATACTTTCTATTCTATTATATTGTTGTGAAAATGGGCATTAAATGAAACCCTAGTAGAAATAAAGAATAAATGAATTCGAATCTAAATAATATAGAAGAATACTAGGAATCTCATATCGATAAAGAACAACGAATGATAATGTTTTCAAGAAAATTATTGAAGCAATAGGCTATGTTGATATATATATATATATATATTAAATATACCACTCATTTCAACTATAAAAAGAAGGACATTTGCTCATTTAGACCACACAATACGACACGAATCTATCCATAAAGTAATCATGCAAAGTTTTGTATAAGGAAAGAGAATACAGGGACGACCGAGAACGAACTGGATGTCTAATATTATAGAATGGACAAAAAGTGATATCGGTGATCTTCTCGAAATTACATTGGACCGTGAGAAATGGAAAAAAACATGTGTAATTGCAGCGATTCAAATCTCCCCTACGACTAACCGGTCACGTCCGATTCATCCCGGGATTAAGATAAGATAAGATAATATATATATATATACATATATATATATATATATATATATATATATATATATATTACACATGCTCATTATAAAATTAAAGTATATATTTATGTAGTATTATATTTATGATAGCGAAGTTACACATACCAATATAACACAACATATATATTTATAACAATTATTGATATTTAGAATAAAATATGTGTTAAATTTAGTAATTTTTAATAAATTTAAATAAATATAATAAAATAATATTTCAAATAAATATATATATTTACATGAATCTCGATAAACTTCTATCGAAGAAAATATATTATTTTATTTATGTTAACGTTATAACCAGCATTTAACATTAATGGGATATGACTACTAAATATCTACGTCCAATTATTAAAAATTATAGAAAAGCTAGTTATTCGGTAAGAAATTATATAATTTATTTATTATTTCAATATAATTATAGTGAAAATGTAAATATAACCTAGAGGGTTGTGTATACACACTCGTATGATGTGTATGATGCCCTATAGGGATGAGCCTTATAGGGATGAGCCCTATAGGGATGAGCCTTATAGGGATGAGCCCTATAGGGATGAGCCCTATAGGGATGAGTCCTATAGTGATGAGCCCTATATAGGGCTACACATCACACACATCATACACCTACAATATAACGAATTATGTATATAGTAGGTGCAATAGGTTGACAGTGTCAACTTGACACTATATACATACAGTATACTATAGTATATATACAGTGTATACATACAGTATACTACAGTATATATACTGTATACTAAACACTTATAGTATACAGTGTATAGTCTATACAATAGGTAACATTATGGGTAAATAATATCTCGTTAAATAATAATATGCGTAATTAATACGTTAATACCAAGGACAAATGTCCGTGCTAATACCATCATTATAATGTATATGTTACCGCCACTAACAGTACAAACTGAAGAATGTCGCCATCTTGTCATGCGTAGAACTAGTGGCGACGTCTGCGTTGACGCGCTTAAAGCTACTGCCGGTTGCCACGGTTACCGGTAAACAAAGCGAGTTCCTGTTGTGGCTGTTGCTAGTTAAGATGTTGGCGTACGAGCAAGTCGATCTCGCAATATACGCTAAAAGTACTAATGTAGTGGTTAGATCGTAATAACACATACACACACACACACATACACACACATACAAACATACACATACACACATACATACATGCACACTCACACACACACACTCACACACATACATATATATATATATATATATATATATATATACATACATGACTATATATTAGACTGTATACAGTGCCTTTTATATGGCTATATATAGATATCCTACTGATTTATAATAAATAAATATGATTATGATATAATTGATTATGACAAAATCTGATTTTGTCGTGGAATAAAATTTAAAAGTGGGGGAAATTGCTCATAACATATTAATTAAAAATGCACTGGCATATATGCCTTTATATATATATATAGAGAGAGAGAGAGAGAGAGAGAGAGAGAGAGAAAGAGAGAGAGAACTATAGTTCTATATATTAAATAGATATTTCTAAAATAATATTTAACTACATTTATCAAAATTTGCATTACCCTATTCAAATAATTTATTAATATAATTGCATTATATTTATTTTTCACTAAATCTACATTACTTTCTATATTCAATAGGGTACATGCCTATATACACCATCTATATATGGCGACGATATACATTATAAAGTTAGGATATTATGCTATCGTTACATACGATATATGTGACTTAAGTCAATTAACAATTATTGTATAAATAGGCAGCCGTTTACTAAAGGTTTCTCTATACATTTATAAATGTATATGTCGTATATACTGATAGGGTAAACCATGACAATATATTCTCAACCGATTTAGAAACCCGAGCAGTTATTACATTTATACATAAATATGATTTTATAATATTTTGATAAAGATTTCCCTTCTTTTATTAGTAAATAAAATAGCATATTTAGTTTATATTAATAGAGAAGGGAACGGAGTAGTCGCCGATATGCCTCAGAATACTTCTAATATTTCGATGAATACTGAATTTTAAGATCTTATTTATTTTGAATTAGCTATTAATCATATAGGTCTAGAATACTGTTAAAAAATAATGTTATGTAAAATAATGTTAACGATTTATTAGGCATTAAAAAGGCATACAAAAGCATTACAATAAGGCAAGTCCGGGGTAGTGGCCGCTTATATCAGAATATGCAATAGGTGTCTTGTAATGTATTCGATTTATATTTGGTTAATTATGTAATATTAATGATTATATTTATTATGCATATACACATTATTTCATTCAATGATTTAATTATATACAAAAATACTCTTAAACATAAATAAGTATAAATATATGTAATAATGATTTTGTTAAAATTTGACAAATAATTATTACGTAATAAATTATAGTAATTAATGAATTATTAAAAAAGATGTACTTTATATTATAGACATTTTGATTATCTAAATATTGAATATAGAACTTTTTATCCTATAAATATATTTAGCACCATTTAAGCGTTAATTAAAATGACCACTACTCCGTTATCGGCCACTATAGTGGGTATACCCCATTCCGTCCCATATGTTATATTATACGTTAAGTTGTCTATAATATTATAGAATATTACATAATATTCTATAGAATAGAATATATTTATCTAGTAATCGATCCTAATTAGTTTTCATATAGTTAATTTAAATTTGACATTTTTATTATTTTATTTGCCCAAAGGGCTTGCTTCAAATTAACATATAAGTCATCTATAGATGTATTTTATTCCGTTATCTCTGAAATTATGAGGTTTATTTCTACGAGAGTAGTACATAACCTTGATTTCCCGTTATCTGTTTCCATAGATTATGAAATAAATGAAGAATGTACCACTTTATTCATAGACGATACGTATTAAGTTCCCATCCCTCGAAATTATAAACTATTCTATGAGTATTTATATCTATATGAGTATACGTCGACTAATATTGTGTAACTCTGTAATAGTTATGAGAGTGTAGCGACATTTGATATCGATGTATATATTTTATATAAAATACCTATTGTATAATATTACATATTTTATATTATATATTATATTATATATATATATATATATATATATATATATATATATATATATATATATATATATCAGATGTAGTTATTATCATATTAATATGTACTAATATATCAGTATCCTAACCTACTTACGTATACTCAAAGGTAAATCTGCTATACCACGTGATAGACTGGTGCGTGCTGAGGTGGGCGTGGTTTCCTCTGAACTGTGTGGCGATGATGAGTCAGTATCACGTGGTGCGGAGTTTAGGGAGACTGGAGAATATCGGTGTAGCCTGGAGTAAAGGTCGGTACCACGGTGACATTATTCCGGGTAATAGAACTATATATATATATATATATATATATATCGCTACCTTCACGCGTGGTATATTCCATGATATCAATTATTGCAAATTATACTTTCGAATTTAAAAAACTTATTCATATGCGAATAGTGCATTATTTTAATCGAGTAGCGCCGGTTTCATATATGTTCACGGTGTTGTTATTATGATGTATATAGAATATAACTAATATTGGTATTATTATTATCTCTATTGTATATATATATATAATTGGTCCGTGCTGAAAAACAAGGATAAAGACCTGGAATACGGTGACACGGTTACAAGAAGATACGGAGAACTAAATAATCTTAGTGAGAATACTGATCCATCTATAATGTATGAACATTTCATCATTGCTAATCAAGAAGCCATAAAGAACCTGCTACCAAAGAAACCTAAATATGTTATAAACACACTCCAACACAGTACTGCCATTGATTCATGTAAAGAAGTAAATGACACTTTTAAGAGACACATTGAAATAAACAGTACCGAAAATTCTTACAAGTTGCAAAATGTTATCTGCAAGATGCATATGATACAATAGAAACTGATCAACTTAATTCTGTTGTAAAATATATAGAGGATGCAAATAATCTAGCTAAACATGCAAAATGCTGGAAATTTATAGATGACATAACTGAAAGAAAGAATACTAAAAAAGGTATTATTAAAACTAATAACAATGATGAAAGAGTTGAGAAATGGTATGAACACTTCAACAATTTTCTCGGAACTGATCAATACGCTGAAAATGAAGAATTTATACCAGAAATCATTATCATACAAAACGAGCTAAATATCCCAGAAACTGAATTCACATCTTCTGAATATCTGATAGTAAAGAACAAATTAATAGATGGAAAGGCAGCTGGTCCAGATAAAATAGCTCCTGAAGCATCACAATATTGTAAATTTGATGAAATAATTCTGAAATATGCAAATGAGTCCTGATGAATAATGAAAAGCATAATCAATAGTCGACATACCATATAATACATGTTCCAAAATCCGGTAATCTAAATGAAGTAAATAATTATAGAGGTATCTCACTATCAACAATTGCACAGAAAATTACAAATAAACTTATTATTAATCGTATTCAACCATTTATAAATCCTATTCAAAGGAATAGTCAGAATGGTTTTAGGCCAGGAAGATCCACGACAACTCAGATACTTGCACTGAGAAGATTAATTGAAGAAGTGAAGGCACACAATTTATCATCAATAATCATATTCATAGATTTCAGAAAGGCTTTTGACAGTATCAACCGATATAGAATGCTAAAAATTCTATATGCCTATGGAATTCCACAATAAATAATATGCACAATATCGACACTCCACGAGAACTAGAGTATTAACACCAGATGGCGAGACTGACTCTTTTAAAATTACAGCGGGTGTATTACAAGGTGATACATTAGCACAATTCCTTTTTGTTATCGTACTCGATTATGCTATGAGAACTGCTTTAAAAGAAAAAGAAGAATTCGGTTTCATGCTAACTAAAAGACTAAGCAGACGACATCTAGCTATAACAATCACATATTTAAGCTAAGCAGATGCAATTTCCATTGTTATGAATCAAATCGATATAGCACAGGAATTTCTCACAAGTATTGAAATTGAGACATAGACAATTGCACTGAAGCTAAACTCAAATAAAACAGATGTTATGGTGTTAAATCATCCCATTCCAGTTTCAATATACTCGCAAGAACACAATACAGCTTTAAAAGTTGTCGACAACTTTAAATATCTATATCTATAGATATAGATATAGATATAGATCCTATAGGATCACGAATGGCAATCTCCGATCAAGATTTTTATATAAGAAAAGCAATGGCATGTCGGGCTTGTCATAAAATTAAAAGGCTTTGGAACTCTACTATTGAGAAACATTTAAAGATCAGGATTTTCAAGGTAACCATAGACAATCCTCTTATACGGAAGTGAAACCTGGACTATCGATAAAAATCTACGAAGAAAAATAGACGGTTGCTACACTAAGTTACTGATAATGATGTTAAATGTATTATGACGTGATAAGATATCAAATAAAATACTCTATAACGGAATCCCTTTAATCACTGATGTTATTACTAGTCGACGAATGAGAATTGCTGGTCACTGCTTACGCCACAATGATGAAATAGCTCATAATCTAATCTTATGGGAACCAAAGTTTGGCAGGATAAATGGTGGAAGACAAAAGTATTCTTACATAGACAATCTAAAGGAAGACACCGATCTAAAGGATATTGATCAGATCCGGAAAGTAATGATCGACAGGGGGGAGATTGCAAGGCGAGGTCCAACGAAAATTCGCCAAAAGTAAGTAAAGTAAGTAAGAATATAACTAACATTGATATTATTATTATCTCTATTATATATATATATATATATATATATATATGTAAAAATACATAAATAAATATATGTATATGCACATGTACATGTAACGTGCATGTATATTGTATACAGTCGTGCAGTGTATGTCGTACACATATATAAGGTATATATATATATATATATATATATATATATATATATATGTCTATAGACTATATATATAGTATTTAAGTATAATGTAACTTAATAGTTTTATAATATAAACATCTATAATATCTATACAATTATTTTATATAATACAAACCTATATGTTATATATATATAGTTATTACAATATCTATCTATAATTAACATACATACATTGTTGATATGGATCAGCTAACCTGATTAACTGTGTGTTCTACAGGTTTGCACCCTAACTTCAAGTTCTCCATCATGTCGGCATTACCCCTTCACGTGATGTACAAGTTTGTTAAAGAGGTTACAACAGAATATATAGTATCGATATATCAATATATTGCATTACATACTATAGTATATATGTGCGTTTGTCGGGGATTATTATTTAGAAATATAACTACATTTATATACAAATATTTAATAACCATAACTATAACCTGATATAGTTATTAATTATAGTTATTTTTATAGATATATTACAAAGTATTAAGTATACATATAACTGAGCGAAAGAGTAAGCATTCATATGAAATTTAAAACTACTGTTTTAAGATTAATTTGTACATAATACCAGTAACTATAACATTCTAAGATGACACTAAAATTACGACAAGCTGTATTAAATATGCTTCTCTTTGTATTCAATATGACAATATATTACTTATACGTATATATATATATATATATATATATATAGACAAATATACATTGTCGTGTTACTAAATGATATACAGCGGTTTTATCAATACTTTACTATAGTTCAGTGAATACAAAGATACAATTAAATTAATAGTATTACTTGTATATTATTTATTATGAATAACTTTTATCTGAAAGTATGATGGTTGGTAATCAAATTGCAAGACTAGCATATCTCGAACCAGCGAGTCTATGAACTATAGTCCATATATGCTAATTTATGTATTATGTTATGTTAAGAATACTATAGTTGTTATAATCACGTAATTAGTTATATTTAATTTGTTTAAACATTTTAAAATATATATATATATTATATTTAAAATTAATTTGTTTAATTAATTAATAACTAACATATAGGTATATATCTACATAACAATAATGAATATGAAATCAGAACATGAGAATATCAATAATAACTTTAAAGTAAGATTATAAACAACCAATATTTCCTATTAATATGCAATTTTACGTTATCTAACCAGCGTATAAGAAGCAAATATATATATATATATATATATATATATATAACTTTAAAGTAAGATTATAAACAACCAATATTTCCTATTAATATGCAATTTTACGTTATCTAACCAGCGTATATATATATATATATATTATATTTAATGAGCTTATATTTAGTAAATATATGATTCAACATGTCTACTTTCCAACACGTATTATTGTAAAAACTATTTATTCTATTACTCTATCTGATTATAATTTAATTGCTAAATAAGATTTTCCTATCTGATTATTATGCCATAACTGTTGTTATAATTGTCTCATCTCAACCGAGTGTCACATATATTATAGACCAATTTCTATCATAAATATTCATGAAACTAAGTGTACCCACTTAAACTCTCTTATTGTATATTCTCAACAACTGACTCCCTAGTTTTAAGATACTAACCAACCCTTTCAGTTATCCTTTAATTGTAACGCTCCTCTACAAATTTCTAAACTAAGAAATATTTCTCATCAAGCTTGGTTCGATTCTGATTTAATAATTCACAAACGTCACTTATACGCTAACCTCAATGGATTTTTTATTATTCAAAATCTGTTATTAATATATAATTATTTCAGTTTTCTCATAATCTATATCGCCGTAAGTAAAACGTAAGCTAAATCTACCGTTTCTATTAATACATTTTATGATATTGGTATTGGTATTATTTCGTTAATGTTGATGTTTCTGTATTGGTGAGAAATAAATTAACAAGCTTCCCTATCAAACTGACGGTAATATATGTTCATCATTTGCACAAACGTTATACATATATTTGAAAATGGCATTATGAATTTCATTCTTTACATCCTAACTCTCTCTCACAATTGTCACCCACGTAATACTCACAATCTAATCACCGGGCATGTTTATCTCCTCCTCCGAATCATCTTTAAGTTTATTCACTTACGATGTCAACTAAATCGTAGACTTCACTTACAATGTCACGTATACGTAGATTTCGTTTTATTTATGTTTTCTTATTTCATCGTCGAAGACTGCAAGTGATTTTATCATTTACCATATCTGTAAACTGATAAATATAAGATAAGATAAGATAAGATAAATGTTATTATTGTAATCATTATAAAAGAATAACAATAAACGGACAAATAAAATAGTCAGAAGACTTTCGAAATAAACTTTATAAATACAATGAATACAAATAAACCTATAACGTATACACACACACACGTGATAGCCGCATTCACACGAATAACTAACACGTGACCTACAATCACTACCAGATGCTGAGACAAGTCGACGAATACGACAGTCTATTGAGTTTAGCGGCATCTAGCTCTAAACTCCACAAATATGTCAGAGTCTTGGATAATGCGTTAAAGGCGTTAAAGGGGATGAAAAGGACACGATAGCTGACATGTCATTATCACATCTACAGATATCGTATACAATATAGAACCGACATATAAACCGAAGAATACTATTTGTAAATAAATAACTTTTATATTTTTCGAGAATATTTAGATTAAAAATCTAAAATATATATATATATATATATATATATTAATATACATATAATATATTATATAGTAAGTACTATAGTAAGTATACTATAGTAAGTATAGTATATATATATATATATATATATATATATATATATATATATATAATATACATCGTGCATTACATGTGGTTGTTATATTTTGTTATTATTATACATACACTATTACGGATAATCTAAACTATAATTAAAGTTTACACATATTACATATTCTATGTATATAATTATCCATCTCCCACCCACTTCCTTCCTCTCCCTATCCCTATCCCTATCCCTCCCTCTCCCTCAACCTACTTTAGTATTCTTAAGTGTCCTTGACTATTAGTGGCTCTCCGCTAACAGCTATGTAATACAATGTATTTATATAATATATATATATATATATATATATATATATATATATATATAATATATATATATATATGTATATATTTATATAATATATAATATAAACTACCTTTGTGGCTTTGTTGGCTAAGACGTCAGACACACAATCAGTAGGACACTGGTTAAAGCCCGTCCGGATAATTAAAATAGGTCTTAAATTATTATTAAGGGATATTATATAATTGTGTATATATAAATGATCTGCTCTCGTTAAAACCATGGATGCATTACCACGAGAGCGGCTTCGAAGGGGCATTAGCGTCATATATGGTTATAAGTGAAAACTTCATATAAGTTCCGTAATGTTTAAAGTAAAGTTACGGATGGGATGAAAGGACTCCACTAAATAAAATAACAATAACAACAATAACAATATCGATACTCAGGGATTTCAATGCATATGCTTAACTATGATGTTCGGCGTAAATTTACACATGGATTCTAGAAAAATACTACGTAATGTATAGATTTTAGTTAGTTTTAATTTAGAAATATTCACAGATAGTTAAGTTATTTACCACCAAGAAAGTGACATCTTTCACTTTGCAAATAAGCTGATTTATAGCTTATTATATATAATTATATATTAATATATGTATAAATAACGAATATATATATTCGTTATTAATACATATGTATTAGATATTCATACCAATCGTATATACATTTCCTCAACTTGAATAAAACTCGCCTAAAAACGATCAAAAATCGAATTACTTAATACCGTCTGCTTAATTGAACTATTTAGCCTCGTTATCGGATAGTGTTGAACAACGATTGCATCACTTGTAAACACGCTCTTGTTACGTGCGCGTAATACGACGAGATGACGTCATTCATATCTACCGCAGCGCCACGATGCGGTGAAATACTGCACTAATGAATCGATTACGACGACGACGACGATTGTTCTCAGTCACGTGGTTCTTATGTTACGTAATACGAACGCTTCCCGTTACGTAATAGCATTAGGCGAGCGATGAATCACCGCTATTGTTACCGCTGTAGAATGTGGTCGGCATGTTTAACTTTAAATTTAAACAGCGTGATATCAAATATATAGATTTATATACTTAAGGATATGCGAATGTATATATATATATATATATATATATATATATATATATATATATATATAACTCCTACCTTCCTTTTAACTTTTTAACTTTTAACCTTCCTTTTAACTATTAACTCTGAATTAATCGAGTGTGCTAACTGTATATATACCTATAGGATTAAGACTCCTCTCCAAAAAACGACTAATTAATTCCTCTAAGACTACTTTACTTAATATATCTACTTCTGATACTTCATTTCCAAACTTTATTCTAAACACTATGATTATTCCTCTTTCCCAATTCCTCCAAAAACTTAGGATTAGTATTTGATGACAAATTATCATTTAAGAATCATATAACATCCATTACAACAAATCCTCCAACTTTCATCTTTTCAGAATTAAAAAAATACCGACCTCACTTTCCAGAAACCTTAGGAAAACTCTAATAAATGCTCTTGTACTTTCCCGACTTGACTACTGTTCTTCTCTACTTATTCTACTTTAAAGCTACTGCTCCACTACATCGTATTATCCGTTCCTCAATAGTACTACTTAGTGCATATCACGACTGTATCACTCTACTACAACATCTCATCAATCACCTCGTATACGTGGTATACATATATGTTATATAAGGTATAAGGTATATAAATATTACCTTATCTTCGTTACCAAAATACTCCGCTCCGTATCTCCCGGAACTCTAATAAAACTTAACTAAATTCTAGAGATTTTTAAATTTTCGGTCATACCTTATGGAATTCCCTCCAACCTACCATTCGTTCTATTAGATCCAACACAAGATTTTTAAATCTTACTTCTTCTTTTCTCTCTACTTCTATTCATTAAATTATCTACATTATTATTTTTGGGTAGTATTATCTACAACGTATTATTATTATTAAATTGTTATCGTATTAGTATTATCTTATTATTATTTCTTCCCGCACGAGCGAAGGGGTCTACACGTTCCTATGTTAGTGCACAATAAACCGTATATAATCATCATCATCAATCAAATAGTAAATACACTTTTTTATACAAATCTAGGAATAATATTTGAGAATATAATTTTTTGGTTTAAACTAAAATTATTATTTTAGCATATTTTATTTCATTAAATTCCCCATAAAATTGAGATTTATCTACTTTATACTTTGAATATATTTTCATAAATAATAATAATAACAATAATAATACATGATAATATTAATAATAATACAAATTCAATAATACTAAACATACATGATCATAATATATAAGTGGTGCAACATATTAAAGATAATTGATGCAATTATTATAATTATATAATAATAATGATATTTATGAATTCAATAATGCAGTATATATATATACATATATGTGAGTGTGTGTGTATTTGTATATACATGAATATATATAAAGCACATATATATTCCGCTTGTATATACGATAATATTGGATTAATTTATATTATAATAAATATAATCTGATAATAGGATATTACGTAATTCCAGTGACACGCCCATAACTTCATGGGAGGCACGCTCTAACGTTACTTGTCGGCGGTTCTATTTGTTTTAGAATTAAGAAGCTTATATATATTAGGGCGATAACAATAGAAAAGATTAAATATGTTAAATCTTATTGTTAAAACCTTTAGGGTAAATCAAAAAATATATCATACACACTACATTAAAACATAAACAATACATATAGATACCTAACTGTCTGTGTGGCTCAGTTGGCTAATGTGTCAGACACATAAGAAGTAGGACGCGGGTTCAAGCCCCTGCCGACCATTAAAATAGGTCTTACAATAATATTTAGAAGAGATCATATATATTTGTGTATACATAAATTATCGGCTCTCATTAAACAAATGGATGCTTTAACACGAGAGCGGCTTCGAATGGACATTAGAGCTATTTGGATTTAAGTGAAAACTTCATTTAAGTTCTTGGATGGGATGACATGACTCCATCAAAATAACATAATAATAGCAATAACACTACCAAATAAATGTAAATAAATAATAATGAATGACATAATAAGTTAATGAGTTAATCATCTGGTATATATGTATATATATATATATATATATATATATATAGTAATATATATATATATATATATATATAACTGTCTCGAAGTGTAATCCACAACTCCTATCAGATGCCTGGAACCAGTAATATCGATACCACCTTAAAGGACAAACAATAGGACACATAAAGGCGTATTCATTAATTCACGAATCACGTTCAATATATCACGTAGCGTGAATTCCTCGTACACGATTTATGCGTAGACGTGTGTGTGCTATAGATGTAAACAGATTTACATATCTAATTAGGTATCACGTGTGCTATCACGTGTGCAGAACTATCACGTGAGCAGAACTATCACGCGCTCGTTAATACCCGCGTGTTCACACGACGCGCGTTGAGACCACGTGGTATGATTCAGACACGTGACTCGTGCGTCACGTGTCAATGTTCTGTACGAGCGTTCAGCGTACACGCGCGCTACACGGCTGTACAACTTATACCACTAGTGTACAGTGTACCTACAGCTGTACTGCGCGCTACACGGCTGTACAACTTATACCACTAGTGTACAGCTGTACTGCGTTCTACACGTACAGCACGTCTTACGTGTGCCCGTGGTACTTCGTGATACGTATACCACATTCACCGTACACAGTGTACCATATACATCATGTAATATGTGTATAAAGCAATTGACATAGTGTACACACTATACAGTATACAGAGTGTACTGTAGGCTGCTGTACACATTGTGGAGATATATCACGTGTTTGTTGATAGAGAGCACATAGCTAGAGAGAGAGTAGAATGAGAGAGATAGGTGGAGAGTGATAGAGAGATAGTGAGGGAGAGAGCGGTCCCATATACAGAATCTAAGCATTATTCGCACCAAACATCTGTATCAATTAATCGATATATCGGTGCGCGAAGAAGTGGTGCGACTGTGCGGTAACTAGTATTATCCCCTTTGGCCACGTGATGCGTCATGGCCGGAGTAAATAAATGTGTTTTTGTAACTTGCTTAACACCATACTTTTTCATGAATTGAATACTTTTCATTTTTAAAATGTCCTTAATAATATAATATTTTAACAATATATAATACACTTATGATCTAATTAACCATAATATATTAATAAAGATATATATTAATTAAGAGCAGTTTTAAAATAACACTTATTTATTTAGTGATAACTTATAGGTGTCGAGCACGTTACATCAACACTTCTGAGGCTGCTAAACTAGCCTCCGATACATACTTTCAATCGACGACGCACGGCGTGCATTTTGTCATTAATGCCTTTTTATTTGGTTTTTAAAACCTCCAACGCATCATAAATATTGAACCAAAATATATTCGTATTACTAAAATAGTGTTATGAAAGTAATATATATATATATATATATATATATATATATATATATATATATAGAATATACACTGTAACGGTATGATCTGGAAAATCACTCTTAGCGCTCTCGACGGATAGAGAGAGAGAGAGAGAGAGAGAGAGATGGAAGTGTCACCGTGACGCCCGCAAAGCAGCGCGCACGCTGTTCGCGTTCTAGGAGAGCACCCGCCACACATTTCTATAGCGATCTCGCATACACGACAGAGAGAGAGAGAGAGAGAGGAATTAACTACGTAAAGATACAGAGACTCGTCAACTGAGACCGTCGAATAGAGGTCGACGCATACATACCACTATACAGAGAGATAGACGGATATAAATAGATAGCTATACATATAGATAGCTAGAGTTATGTCGGCTCCTAACGAAGCCGCTCAGATCGAGATGACCCGCGCCGAGAAGGGCACCGGCTACAGGGTGGTGACCAGCAAGACGGACAACGGTTAGCGATATGGGGTGTGTAGGGGTGGGGGTGGGGTTATATGTAGTTCTCAATGGAAACTAATATATACAATATGTAGTGTTATTATAGGTATATATTGTATATATATATACAATATAATGTTAATTCTAGTTAATTTGTGGAAAATGATTAGTAGTATACTAAATAATGTATGGTATTATCTATTATGTATTATTTGATATATAATAGATATACATATATTAAATATTACAATTAATCATTTCATATTGGGTAATATTTATAATTAACGCATGTATTACATATTTAACAATAACATATTTATATCGTATACCATAGAAATACAATATATATATATATATATATATATATATATATATATATATATATACAACTCTATAGACTATAGCATAGTATACATGTTTACATACAGTAAGTCGGTGCCCATTAAGCACGCATCGATAACTAGGGCTGCTGCTGCTGCTGAGGTTGCTAATACGGACAGTACTATAGTAATGGTCTACTATAGTCTGTAATCGTGTACCCGCGTGGGTTACCTAACTTACGTAACACCATCTCAGCGCTATTACGCAATAGGGACGGCAACTATGACGCAATACCACCTATAGGTAATGCTGAGAGGTAGCCAGATATACTGTCAGCTCCACGATACATATCGCATAGGTCATCTAGTCATTTAGTAATATCTATGCCGTGATGTTGTTGTTGTTGTTGTTGATGAAGATATTCACTGCGGTACTATTATAATCACGTGTTTTCTAGATTTGAATAGAATATACTTGACCTCTACAGAGAATATTCCAGTAGAATACACTATATATATTGATATTTTATCAGGCATAACTATATTTAGCTACATCTCCCATATCTCTATCATTATATCTCTCTCTCACTCTCTATCTCTATATATATATATTTATATTTTACTCTATTTCTCTCTCCTTCTCTTCTCTTCCTTATCTTTCACTATCCCTATATATTTCTTTCTCTCTTCAAACCCTACACAAATACTCTCCGCGCTCCCCAACATTCGTGAGTGGTCCACATATACCGCACACTATAGAAGGAACTGTATCTCCTATCCACTACCACTTATCACTAGAACTGCGGTATCAAAATCTGTAATTGTTATCAATAGCCTATCTATATCAAATGGCTGATTGCTACTACACAAGCAGCTGATTCTGGATCTAATCATTAAAACCAACACAATATAAAGTATAAAGGAACGATACTCAAATAATATCTATACACACTTTACTATATACAGTGTGTATTGTACAGTGTACACTCTATAACTATGTGGTTTTTAATTGTGGCATGTTTAATACCCACAAAGGATATTGAAGCTTTTCCGAAGGATAATCCTACCAATTATTCAATCACAATTCTAGAAAACTTAATAGTAAAAAGGTTAATTTATTTATCATATTAATATTATAATTATTATTTACATTTTTTAAAAATCCCTTTTTTATTTTGGGTATCGTTAAATGGTCTTAAATAACGTAACAAAATTGGTTAAGGTAAACATAGTTTAAGAAACCCTGGTATAATCAAAGGGTTTAGGAATCCCTGCTCTCTATAGAGAGATATATATCTAATATAAATAATCTTTAATTAAAATATCCGAGTAAACAAACGCGCGTCAAATGACATACCTACACATCCAGGGTTTGTATACGTATGAAATTTAATTACAGTTTAGTAATTATGTTTCTACTTAGTTAATCAAAATATACAGCTGACACGTGACACGTGACACACGTGACATGCAGAGAGCGCGGATATTAACGGCCGCGCCTGTATTACACGTCGCGCACCTGTACACTCGGACAATCGCCACAATACATAACAATAGGCTAAGGACATACATCACCGCGATAGGTTAAGGACATACACCATTACAATGGGCGAGGCCATATATCACGTGATTAGAGTGGCGCCGGTCTCCCCGTGTAGTGTTGCGATGTTGTGACCGCATATCATATAGGGTATTCGGTATATTGTTATTGTTATTGTGTTCTTATTTGATTTCCCTTTTAGAAATAATTACATTTCTATATATATATACACATTGTGTATAGTATAGTTTAGTATATATATACTACACAAATTTAGTATATATAGTATACTATAGTATATATATTTTTTTATTATTTTTTTTATCTGGTGGAGTCCTTTCATCCCATCCAGCAACTTAGATGAAGTTTTCACTTATAACCATATATGGCTCTAATGTCCCTTCGAAGCCGCTCTCATGTTAAGGCATCCGTGGTTATAATGATAATCTATAATTTAGTTATACACAATTATATAAGATCACTTCTAAATATTATTGTAAGACCTAGTTTAATGCTCCGTATACTATATATTATAATGGGCTAGAATATACTGCTTGTAAGTCTGACACATTAGCCAACTGAGCCACACAGGCAGTATATATATATATGTGATAAATCAGGATACATATCCTCTTAATAATCAGCATGTGTTCGCGTAAGTGCGTATACACATCTCGCACACATCTAGTGTATGTGTGCGAATTTACTTATCATCTTAATTAACTAGCGTGTAATGCACACCGTGCCTATTATATATATGCTACATATCCTCTATATATATATGAATGCGTGAATGGATTAAATCAGTTTATATACATACGATATACTATGTATATCTTATATACATATATATGCTCTATATATAGAATATATATATATATACGTGCTCTATTAACATGCGCCTGCGTGAGATGCAATACAATACATATCCTACGTAGGGACGCTGTGCACAGAAGCCGTGGCTTGTATTGTTTGCCGAACACCGGCCCGCTAATTAGCCAGATAGATAACAATTAAGCGCCAGACAATAGAGAGCTGGCAACGGACAATTAAACCTAAACACTTCCGGTAATACGTCTGATTCATTTATCGACCTCTTTCACCTATAGGTTGAAATATGTTAAGCTTAATCATTTATTAATCTTAACATTTATTTTACATTTCGATTAGAGAATATTATTACATAAGACATGATACCGTTACGTAAATGTATTATAATAACTAATATAAATTAGTAATAATTTATCATTTTAATTTACTATTAAAGTTAATATTATTAATTATATAAATAAATTACTATATTAAAATGTATTAATCAACGGCGTATTCTAGTTTACACGTTAGTATAACATTGAAAAACAATTATAATCGTACTTTGGAAATATCATAATTGGAAATATCTTTAATTAATTGTTAATTATTGAATATATAACAATTTAACATTGATTACATATTTTATATAACATAATCTTCAAAACATATACTTTGTGATTGATATTAAAGTATTATTATTATTTATATAAATACAAATGCTAACAAATTCTATAATATGTTATGAAATTCTGTCATTTATTTATGAAAATAGTTTAATTAAAAGATCTTCAAAAGGTACATGTAACTTATCTTTTATTATATATTCGTACGAAACCTTTAGTGTGATATTTACTTAACTAAAGGGCATAACACAACTAAAGTTTCTCAAATCCTTTGATTACACGGACATCGAATAAAGGGTAATTCAGGAACACTAAAGGGTTTGTATCCCAGTATATAATGTACTTCCACACATATTATTGATTAAGGTACAATACAATGTACATCAACACCCACAACCATACCTCGCCCACGCCCATACCTACACCAACACACATACCCACACCACGCCCACGCCCATACCCACACCAACACACATACTGGCACCCATACCTACACCCACACCAACACACACACACCTATGCAATAAGAATACGACACCGCACCTCGTGATGTCGGCAGCCCTACAGGTATCTCCTCGCTCTCGTGTGATAATAACAGCATACGGACTACCTAGGGACCCCACAGAAGTGATACAGCGACCACACCCTTATAACATTCTTAATTGAATATATCAATTAAGAAAGAGACAATGTACGACGTACATTATACGTGTTAATAGACAACAATACATATGTTCTAAAGGACATAACCATATGTATTGTTAGCGGATGGCACAGAGGTTGTAACTGTGTGTAATAATGGGATAACTATAATTACGAATTGACCAAAATAATTATTATTCAATCACTGATATTTTCAATTATCGTCTATCGAGCAGAAACATGGACTATTAAAAAGTAGAGAGGGGGAATATTGATGATTTCGAACTATTCAGCTGGAGGAAACTGCTCGGAATTACCTATAGGTATACTTAGATAGGAAGAGAAATACGAGATAATTGATATAATAAAACCTAAAAGTATGCTCGAATCTGTAATTGTCAAGTCTGCCTTATAATTTTTCGGACATGTTGTTAGAACAGATGTGATAGAATTCCAAATGATGCTGAAAAGAATGGAAGGTCGACGAGGAAGAGGCAGACCACGTTGCACATGGCTTGACAATTTAAAAAATATTTCTCTAAAGATATAACGAATCTCCGACTATATTCTAGAGACAGAGCGGGATGAAGAATATCTACCATGGGCTTTCACTCGACGGCAATAGGTGACAAGGTATACATTATATAAAGTATAAATAGATAACTACAACTATAAAATTGGATAATTATCAATATAAACTTATACACGCACATATTATAAATGATAGAAAGTAGCTGAAATAGTGCTATTTATTCTAATCAATGGTTACATTGCATGACTCCTAAAATGTACAGCGAGATAGATCTAAGCGATACATAGTTCTATAGACAAGTGCATCTAGTAATGAATATTATGTATAGTATACGTTGACGGATTTAGATCGCGTGAAACCATAGTAAGAAGATAGCTTACAACGAAATACACACGCTTAATTCACTATTGAGGCCGCATTACCGTCATCCTGGTATTCGTCAGAGAGTTTATGAATTATTAGTTATTGTCAATGATATATATTATATATATATAATATATATATATATATATATATGTATGTATTTGTGTGTGTGTATATGCTTGTGGTAACTATAGTAACATATATATATATATATATATATATATGTTAGACCATATGGTCCACATAGACTGTCTGTTATCAATGCCATACTGCTACCTCCTAAATATAACCCTTAACTCGTAACCCTTAACTCTTAACCCTTCACTGTTAACCCTTAACCCTTACCTATTGTTCTCAGCAGTGTCGGGTGACTTCACCTGTAGTCGACGTGACGATACTCCCCGTTACGCCCCTCATAGAGGGCGTGTCCATATATATGTGAGTTACGCCCCCTATGGGTAAGATACGACCCTCCCTAATCTTCACAGGATGTTACGGTGTTTTATATCGCCACCATATATAATATAGTACGGCGTGTGTATTACACTGGGACTAGATATTTCGTAAAATTCTTCTAAGTCATTTTGTACCAACAACAAAAGTCAATTGGTACCAACAACAAAATCAAATAGTAACATATATAAGTCAAAGTGATATTTTTTGATTTACGAAATGACTTAACTATTAACTATTAATTATTAACATGATACGAAACATGGGGGAAACAATACGGGTAATATCAGTATTCAGCTATACAATGATCAACTACATTATTAAACTGCAATATTTGTCCGCTAAATATTAATATTGTATTTTCCCTTTTAGAAATAATTACATTACTATATATATTATATATATATATATATACTAGAATATAGTATAATATAGTAAATAGTAATACAGGAAATTATGTAATAATATTACACATAATATTGATTAATCGTAGCCAGACATACATAGCGATATCAACCCGCAGCGGATGCACTGGTCACTTAGCGCTAGCGATAGATACACTGCTATAGCACGGACACACGGACCATCCGACCGTCGGATAGTTGGCAACTGACGGCCAGTTGATACATCGCCTAGGTCCACATATCCACTATAGTGGCCTAGTGTCCGAGTGGCCTACTGTCCGACTGAACACGTTACAAACATCGCACTCCGCGCGTGTCTCGGACGCGTAACGTGTTATAAATAAACGTGAGTGGATTCTACAAATGTCATTATATTATATATATATATTAATATTAAATTGTAGCATTGTTATTCATGTATATTCTGTTTTTAACGGTTTTCGACGAATGCGAGAGAACGGAAAATTCCGGAAAATGTCCGTCAGACGTTAACTATGCAGGTAACAATCTGTGGTGACCTTTAACCTGAATATATATATATATATATATATATATAAATATCTATAGCTAGTAATACTCCAAACGGGATGAAAGATTCTAATACTTATAAGTATATATATATATATATATATATATATATATATATATATAAGTAACACTTCATAGTGTTCGAAAAGGCTTCGAAGTTATATTAGAGTAATTTGGTTAGAAGTAAAATCATTAAAATTACAATAGCAATATATATATATATATTAAAGTTATCAGAATATAACATGATGCACTATCACATGCGCCATCACAATCAACTAAATACCATTGTTTACACTAATGTGCATTGCGTAACATATCGACATTACTATTATTTCAGCGAGCCCCACACTAATAGCCGTTAAGGGGCCACTGGAGAAGCGTGAACCGCACATAATAGTGCGATATTTCGAAGTACTACAATCGATATCTCACGCCCGCACTATAGTGCGCACTCCGCGAGCACTTTTGCGATTACAGATCCGAACTTCTAGATCGTTCTATCTCCGAATCTATACACTAGGGATGTAAATATAATTATAAAGTATCACTATATATTAAAAAAGTAGGGTACAATATTACAAGTTACCATAGAATATAATTATACTATAATACAATTTACATACATATATATATATATATATATAGAAATGAGTATTCTGATATATTCATACAGAGCTACATTACGATACAAACATGTCTATACTGCGATGTATTTATACATCAGTACATATAAAGTAAGGCGTGATGGAATAATAAGCATAGCAGTAGGCGGCGCGGGAGAAATCATCGAATCAGAGTGGTAATCGAGCGGTCGACCGTTACTAACCACGCCCTTAAGGTCGACGTTACGTCACTAACCACGCCCTTTATAGTCGACGTTACGTCACTAACCACGCCCTCTATAGTCGACGTTACATCATACGTAGATATGTCATGCTATAACGAGTATACTCGTGATTTCTATACTTCCCAGTTAATGGTTCTAGTATTCTGTAACTCTATTTCGAGGTGGTATGTGCCTAATCATACTCATAATACATTTATATATTATATAGGTATACCACTAGGGGCGCTGGAACGATTTTGTATGTAGGGTGGACCAACCAATCAAAATAAATGTTGTGGTAATAGTGATGGGGGGACCAATACATAGGAGGTACCCCTATTTTTTAAAGTGGAGGGACATACCCCCCTCGTCCCCCCTGTTGCAGCGCCCCTATATACCACCTTGATATATATATATATACATATATTATAATATATAATATAATTATACTATATTATAATATATATATATAACCATATTCCGCTGTATTCGAGTATACCACAATTACCGTGTAGCTATAGCGAGAGTAGAACTAACATACTGTCTACTACTAGCTCCCCTAGTGGCGTGGCTACTACTCGCTCCCCTAGTAGTGAGGTTGTTGCTCCGCCCCCTAAACTGACAGGTGTTCCGCTGCCTGCTATAACAACAATCCACTCATGTTAACAATCAAGCATCGATCCGCGCGCATTCAATCGATCATTTATTTATGATTTGTATTCGTGTATACGTGTATGTATATATATATTTATATATATATATATATATATATATGCATTCAATTGAACGAATAACGAACCGAATTAGATAATTGATTGACAGATTAACCAAGATTATGTAATATAGTGATATAAACCAACCCCACATTCACATCGAGAATAATATTGATTGCATTCCACGTATATATATAACTATAGTTATAACTACTTGTGTAGCTCAGTCGGCTAAGTGGTCACAAATAAAGGTAGTATAGTTAGGGTTTAATTATTGCAAGAATAATAAAATAAGTCTTAAAATAATATCTAGAAATGATCCTATATTATTTTTTATAAATAAATTACCTGCTCTCGTTAAAATCATGAAAGCAACTTATAAGGGAATCATAGTAATTTGGTAATAAGTAACAACTTCATTTAATTTCCTTTATTGGGATGAAAGGACTTCACCAAAATAACAATACAAATAACAAATAACAATAATGATATACTACTACTACTACTACTACTACTACTACTACTACTACTACTACTACTACTACTACTACTACTACTACTACTACTACTACTACTACTACTACTACTACTACTACTACTACTACTACTACTACTACTACTACTACTACTACTACTACTACTACTACTACTACTACTACTACTACTACTACTACTACTACTACTACTACTACTACTACTACTACTACTACTACTACTACTACTACTACTACTACTACTACTACTACTACTACTACTACTACTACTACTACTACTACTACTACTACTACTACTACTACTACTACTACTACTACTACTACTACTACTACTACTACTACTACTACTACTACTACTACTACTACTACTACTACTACTACTACTACTACTACTACTACTACTACTACTACTACTACTACTACTACTAATACTACTACTACTACTACTACTACTACTACTACTACTACTACTACTACTACTACTACTACTACTACTACTACTACTACTACTACTACTACTACTACTACTACTACTACTACTACTACTACTACTACTACTACTACTACTACTACTACTACTACTACTACTACTACTACTACTACTACTACTACTACTACTACTACTACTACTACTACTACTACTACTACTACTACTACTACTACTACTACTACTACTCCTCCTCCTCCTCCTCCTACTACTACTACTACTACTACTACTACTACTACTACTACTACTACTACTACTACTACTACTACTACTACTACTACTACTACTACTACTACTACTACTACTACTACTACTACTACTACTACTACTACTACTACTACTACTACTACTACTACTACTACTACTACTACTACTACTACTACTACTACTACTACTACTACTACTACTACTACTACTACTACTACTACTACTACTACTACTACTACTACTACTACTACTACTACTACTACTACTACTACTACTACTACTACTACTACTACTACTACTACTACTACTACTACTACTACTACTCCTCCTACTACTCCTCCTACTACTACTACTACTACTACTACTACTACTACTACTACTACTACTACTACTACTACTACTACTACTACTACTACTACTACTACTACTACTACTACTACTACTACTACTACTACTACTACTACTACTACTACTACTACTACTACTACTACTACTACTACTACTACTACTACTACTACTACTACTACTACTACTACTACTACTACTACTACTACTACTACTACTACTACTACTACTACTACTACTACTACTACTACTACTACTACTACTACTACTACTACTACTACTACTACTACTACTACTACTACTACTACTACTACTAAATCAAATCAAATCAAAATGGTTTATTTAGACACTCAATTGTATAGCAATAGGTTTGCTCTGTTAAGTGTTGTGTTAATAAAAAAAGACAAATTAAATAAGGAGATATAGGTATAACACTAATTTAAATATAAAAGTAGGTTGAATTATTAATTAACGATTTAATAAATATTCTACCAGGTTACGTTTAAACGTTGACAAATTTACAATTTCTCGTATAGAACGAGGAATAGGATTCCATAATCGAGGAAGAGCGTACGAGAAAGCACGCTTTGTCGTACGTGTTAGATTGGGGACGCCTACTTCAAATCGTAAGATATCCTCAGTTGATCTTGTAGTTCTAAGAGGTTGTATCAATTGGAGTGAAGATCGTATATATTCGGGCTGATGAGTAGTTAGGGCCTTGTGAGCGATACACAGTACTCTTTTCTCAGCACGTTCTGATGCTGATAGTATCCTAAGTGATTTCATCTTTAAGGTGACACTTGAGTGAACCCCGCGTGGTTGCCGATATATCGTTCTCACAGCTGATCTGATAATACGATTAATAGGTAATATCGTGGATTGGGGGAGTCCAATTAGTATAGAGTTACAGTAATCAATTGACGAAAAAACTAATGAATTAATTAAAATATAAGTTAGATTATTATTGATATATTTACGTATATGCCGAATGTTATATAGATTATGGTTAGCTTTACTACATATACTTTGAATATGGTAATTCAACGACATATCGCGGTCAATAGTTATTCCTAGATATTTTATTTTGGAACTAGGATTAATGATTATACTATTAATTGATATAATTGGAAAATCATTGTAAGAGCTAGGAATATTAATTAATTCAGATTTGTTAGTGTTAAGACTTAACTTATTATTTGTTAGCCACACATGTATGTCATTTGCACAGTTGGATAACTCATTACGATGAGATAGACTGTGTTGAGATATAGTACTATATAGAAGTATATCGTCAGCATAAAGATGATATTTGATATGCTTATATTGTCTAATGATGCTAGATATAGGTCTAATATAGATTAGAAACAGAATAGGTCCAAGTACAGAACCTTGAGGTACACCTGTTTTTAAATTATTTGGTTGAGAATAGTGGTTTCCAGTTTTTATAGAGAATGTACGATTCGAGATGAATGACATCATCCAATCTAAAGCTTTGTCAGTTAGACCGATATCAATTAATCTTTGTTTTAAATTAATATGATCTAGAGTATCAAACGCAGCAGATAAGTCGAGAAGGAGTAATTGTATATTAGAATGAATATCAAGAGATTTAATAACATTATCAATAACATGTAGTACAGAAGTTTCTGTACTATGATGTAAACGATATGCACTTTGATATTTATCTATTAGTTGGTAAGTATGTAAGTAATTATTAAGTTGAAAATATACAACTTTTTCTAAAAGTTTGGCTATTGTAGGTAATTGAGATATGGGTCGGTAGTTATTTAGGTCATTGATGTCTAGTTTATTTTTTTTAAGTATCGGAGTTACTATTGCGTGTTTCAGTTGTGTCGGGACGTATCCAGAGTTTAGGGAATCATTAATTATTTTAACAATGGGTATTGTAATACTATTAATGATTCTTTTCATAAGAGATACGGGTATGGGATCGTGAGGAGCAGATGATTTAGACGAATTAAGTAATATTTTTATTTTATCATTAGTTGTTGGGAGGAATAATGAAAGTTGATGACAAGTAGTATTTGGTAGTGTAATGGGTATTGTATTATTATAATTAAGTGTGAGGGATGTATGTAGTTTGTTAAGTTTGTCAGTAAAAAAGTGAGAGAACTGAATGCACATGATATCATAGGGTATATCAGGTAGATATTTTTGTTTCGTTTTTCCTAATAAAGTATTAGTAAATTTATATAATCTACGTATATCTCCGTTACAATTATTAATTTCTGTTTCGTAATGCTGAATTTTAGCTGCTACAATGGATTTTTTAAATACTTTTTTAGAAACTATAAATTGGTT
>OZ025240.1:60879833-60899833 GCA_964019155.1 Osedax fenrisi | reverse complement strand
GCATATATTTATGTAATTTACAAGTGTATTGTTATTTAAAATATCTACTGCTATAATCACATGAACACATACCTATATACCTATAGGTATATATATAGGTATATATATATAGGTATATATATATATATATATATATATATAGGTATACAGATGTATCAGTGCCACATTATCGCTATGAAATAATGTAATCATAACAATAATAACAACAATAATAATAATAATAATAATATATATATATATATATATATATATATTGAATCACATATACACATTGCGGATACAAACGGATCCCTCAATATGTCGTAGCATTTGTCATGTTATAAATAACCGTATAACCCAGGACAATACAGAACAAATATATAATATTTGTTTCTTGTATTTTAATGTATCGTTTATTGCGATATTCACAAGATAGAAAACAAGAACAACCTGCAGTTATATATTGAAGCGGGATAGAGTCATTTCGTCCGTTGGTCTTTTAGTCAGACACTTCGTCCGAAAAATACAGTCACTTCGTCCGAAATAAGTGGTTACTTTTCGGACGAAATGACTAAATTCTGCGGACGAAGTGATCGGACGTCCATCGGACGAAGTGACTGTAACTCTATTAAAGCTATGTCAGGTATCATGACTCATTACAGTGTGGGTCTAATATGGGACCTCTCGAGTTCCTGTGCAAGTCACTCTTCCACTGAGCCATACATCAATCCGGGCATCAATTACAATAACTTTGTATAGAAACATCACGATATGAATATCGTGTTTATTAATTACACTTTTCTCGAGTTAACTAGCATATTTAGGTGTATTCTCATTTTACAAATTAATAATTGTATGCCAATTTAATGGTATTTAAATAAATCGTATCCAAATTAATTATATATAAGTATACTATATATATATATATATATATATATATATATAGCAAAGAATTTCCGAAGGAAATATATAACACTTACGCGAAATCGTGTAATTCGAATTTCTATACAAAATACCCTGGTGCCACCTATAGCGGGTTACTTTTAGGAACTATGAGTTGTTTATAATGTAAATTCGTATTTAACTATACACTTTTAAAATGTTAAATAATATGCTTTAAATTAATATTTATATGATGAAAACTAAGTGTTCATTACTAATATATAAAAAACAAATATGATATTTATGTTTTAAATGCTATAAGTATATATTTAGTAAGTACAAGTTAATTTATATTGCATGTAATTTAACAGAGCAATGAAAAAATTGTTGTATGCAAACAGAGCCGAACCTAAATCTATTTCAGTGATTTCGATACTACTGCTAGCAGCGGCTGGGGATATTACTAAATTATGTTACATGCATAGGGAGTGTTATATCTTTGCTTCGAAAAATCTTTGTATATAGTATATTTTATATTAATAATATATTTAGGCTCCTTTTTTAATCACAGACTCAATCATTGATTTATTTATTTATACGTAATTTGATATTACATCACTTTGTTGGTTCAGACTCTCGGTTTACAATTTTTTCAGTTTACAATCACTCGTTGAAATTGTTAATTTATATTCTACTATATGATTAAAGGCATGAGTATAGTGCAATGTTATACAATGTATTTGATGCAATGTTATATATTTAAATATTTATGGAAGTATTCGTTGTCTTCTTGTTTCGGGTCTTATTGCACTTATTATTTCTATCGAATGCACTTTTTACTATTCTCTTTTTTATAATCAATAAACTATATATATATATAAACTATTATATATATATAGTATTCATAGCTAATACTGAAAGTATACGTTTATAGATCACCATGATTGTCTCAATACAATAATCCTACCATCATCAACCTACGATATCCAACAATGTATGTGTATATATTATTTATTATATATTATTATACAATATTTATTATCTATTATATATTATCTGATATCGATTATACATTATATATTAGCTATTATATCTAAATACTAGGATACATACATTCACAATGTATACTGATCTATTCTCTATTTACCCCATGAATCATGACATACATGTTCACGCGTATAAGGTTAAGTGCGCTTGAAAGGGAGAACGATAAATAGTTATAGTGAGATATATATATATATATATATATATATATATAGATATATATAGAGAGATATTGAGAGAGAGTAAGAGAGTGATAGAGTAAGATAGATAGATATATAAATTGAGATAGATATAGATAGATATATAGATAGTGAGAGAGATAAATAGATAGAGAGAGGCATATTGAGAGAAATATAGAGAGACATAGAGATAGAGAGTGAGATATATAATGAGATATATATATATATATATATATAGTGAGTGATAGAGGGAGATAGATATAGCGATAGAGAGAGATATAGAGGTATATCGATAGGGAGAGATAGATATGTATATATATATATATATATATATACATATGGATAGGGATGAGTATAACTATAGGTAGAGGTAGAGAGTGATACTGAGATATATAAGTAGCCATATCGAAATGAATACTTATCATTAAGAAGATATAGAGATGGAGAAATACACGGATAACGATATAGATTAAAAGGAACATGATTATACCATTCAGTCGCATACTAGTAGTAATACCATATATGGATACTCTCTCACTTACGCCATGCACCGCACAGACTACCGCCTATAGAATACATGATTCACCACATACTACACTACAGCACATGCAACCGCATGCACCAGCGCATACACTACATCATACACTATCACACATACACACACACACATCACACACACCACACGATACACGTTATAAAGTGATCTAACACTGTATACAGTATATTTATAAACGATTTCCGTGATTTCATGTGATGGTTGCTACGTTACGTACGATATATATATATATATATATATATATATACACATATATATATACATATTTCTATTTTTACTTAACATTACGTAACGTAAGCGGATATTGTTCTTTGAAATACGAGAATAATTAATTAACCACCACATAATCAAAACAATAATATTATTCAACAATAATTCTAATCTCTATATTATATACTTTATATTATATAGTATATATGATACAATAATAAATATATACATATAAATATATATATATATAATATTATACATATAAATAAATACATATATATATATATATATATATATATATATATATATATATATATAGTGTATACACTATAGCTACACCGTACAACCACAATCGCGTATGTATATAGTGCCGTATAACATTACTTGTTATGCATACATATCACCTACATTTAGGGGAGGGAGGGTATGGGGGAGAAGGGGGGTAGGTGTATTACATATGAGGAATTCCTCATATGTATTACCCCTACCCCTTTCGCCCCCATACCCTCCCTCCCTACCCTCCCTTCTCCTATCGACTAGGCACACTCTCATTATCCGATGTATGCAATGGAGATGGAGGATGCGTACTAAATCACGCCTTCCAGCCTCCGTAGAATCTCATCGCCATATTAACCTGTTATAATAAACCGATACGTAGATGCCCATCTATACATATCTGACGTATCTATTTATCGTAACCTTTGACCTCTGCGCGGATACCCTCGTAGACTATAGCATCGTTGAGATGTTATAGTGCTGGTACAAGTGTGTGTCTATTTTATATCGGGCGTGACACTTGCTTTGATACTCGGTCCACTTCGGTACCCTCCCTTACGTCATATTCACTACAAAAGTCCTCATACTTATATTCTATGAATTATATAATAGGTATACAATAATCGGTAGATATTGAACGATTCGTATATTGAATTAATCACTCTTCAAATATATATATGTTTTATTAATGTACTAACATTATATTACGTTTGATATTATTAGTTAATTTAAAAATTAATCACATATTATAGTATACTATAGGATACAAACATCCTATACAAAAATATATGAGACTATTTCAAACAGGTATATTCCTCCAATAATACATTTTTTATTTAACAATATGTACATAGTATATACTACATGCAAGTTGTACATATAAAACATTGTATGCCTTAACATGATAGCCGATTGGAATATTAGAGCCATATGGTTATAGGTGAAAACTTCATCTAAGTTCCAGGATGGGATGATAGGTCTCCTCTGAAATAAAATAACAATAACAATAACAATAACAATATATGTACACACATGTTGTACATACATATGTATGTGTTGAAGTCGGTAAATAGTATTACTAAACAACAGCTAATGATATTAGTGTTTAGTATATTTGTTGGTATACCATAATCTATAGATGTATAGAAAGTATATGTAATATCTCATATTCTAATAGATATTCGACTAGTTATTATTTACAAAAATTAAAATGGTTATAACCATATAAGGGTGTCTTCCGGAATGAATTACTGATTTGTATATTTAATTAAAAAAATAATGATATCCCGAGTATACTATTTATAGTTTTATTACACTATATTATACACTCTACACTATTGATGTAAATGATTATCACATCTAAAGAACATCGATGAAATCTCAGTATCAGTTACCTAAAGTCTCAACTATGCTCGGGCTCGTTTTGTTATAGTCTCGGCTAGGGTATGGCTCGTTTTATTAGAGTCAGGGCTCGTGTCGGGCTCGTTTGGATAGAGTCTCGGCTCGGCTCGGGCTCGTTTTTTTTCCCGAAAATGAAAGTCTCGGTTCGGCATCAGTAACCAAAATGCTCTGCTCGGAATGATTTACATCACTACTCTACACTATTGTGTTATTGATGTAGGCCAAGGTGTAAATAGTAACACACCTAATGTATTAGCAATTGTTAATGTAATAATATTAACGTGGACAAATGTCACAAACATATGTCATCGATAATTAATATCAAATTAACAATGAAGATGTATGTAAGCCATATCATCATTGAAATGTTATAGTATTAATATATTGTCACACATTTCATTAATATCATGCGATGACTAATTACCTCATGCATGCGTATATACGAGCGTATGTATATGCGTATGTATGTGTGTGCGTGTGTGTGAGAGTGTGTGTGTGAGAGTGCGTATGTGAGAGTGCGTGTGTGTGAGAGTGTGCGTGTGCATGTGTGTTAGAGTGTGTGTGCGTGTACGTGAGAGTGTGTGCGCGTGTGTGTTCGATGCACTGTGTCAATATTAAACTAAATGTCATAATCAAGTATACTTATACATATATGTATTTTATTCATATATATGTATCGAGTAATCATAATTGATGGTAAATAGTATACTACAGTCAACTCCCGATAAGTCGGACTCACAAGGGACCGGGAAAAGTGTCCGACTTAGCGAGATGTCCCACTTATCCGAGATTAAGAATACCATGTAAATAAGACATGAAATGCGCAGCGCGAGTTAAATGGTTACCGAAATATGGAATTATGCAACAATCAGCAACATAAAATGTTGTATTCAATTATATTACTTACTAAAATTATAATATTCATTATTTAAAGTAAATATTTCTGACAATTTATAAAAAGTCCGACTTATCCAGTATAAAAATCATAAAAATTGCTATAATATGTGTCCGACTTATAGAAAAGTCCGACTTATCCAATCCAACTTATCAGACTTATCCGATTAATTAAACATGGAACTAGATACAAATACAACCAAACCATCTGAATGTGTCCGACTTATCGAGAAGTCCGACTTATCCGTAGTCCGACTTACCGAGAGTTGACTGTATTATATATTAGAAATTTTATGTATACAGTCAACTCCCAATAAGTCGAACTCGCAAGGGACCGGGAAAAGTATCCGACTTATCGAGATGTCCGACTTATCCGAGATTCAGAATATCATGCTATTTGCATTATCTTATTTAGACATGAAATTTGCCGCGCGAGTTAAATTGTTACCGAATTATTGAATTATGCAACAATCAACAACACAAAATGTTGTATTCAATAATATTATTTACTAAAATTATAATATTCATTATTTAAAGTAAATATTTCTGACAATTTATAAAAAGTCCGACTTATCCAAGCCAACTTATCCAACTCATCCGATTAATTTAACATGGAATTAGATACAAATCCAACCAAACCAACTAAATGTGTCCTACTTATCGAGACGTCCGACTTATCCGTAGTCCGACTTACCGAGAGTTGACTGTATATACATTTTTAATAATGAACATTTATAATAACTAATCTAGATACTAATCTAATTATCTATTACAATTTATCATATAAGACTATAAATGTATGTTAACATAGTATATATATATATATATATATATATATATATATATATATATATATATATATATATATATATATATATATATACAGTACAATATTTTCTAACGAATATATTTTATGGACATAACTATATGTCGAGTATCCTTATAATGAAGGTTTGATTAAATATGCTATTTATTACAAATTATGTTTAAGTTATTAATGGTATACTTTATTAATAATACTAACAATTAAACAAGTTTACATAAGAATAAGTATGCATTTATTACATATAGGAATATAATAATTGTTAATAATATTTATCGATTTAAAAATAAATATTATATTTTACGATTCATCCATTTATGTATGAAGTTATGATCTGGTTTAACAGTGTATTGTATGACTTACTTCGTATGTCAACTAATATTGTATACAGATATATAGCTGATTCATCATAATCCGACTAACAAAATTAATATAATATATTTATATAAATATCCGAAATAGTAATTTAGTACACTATAGAGTATATATATAGATACTTTATACGTAATAATTTATCGTGATACTTAGTTTATACAAATTACTATCTACCTATCTATAGATACATATATGTTAGATACATATATGTATAAGGTAATTCGTAACATTAATAACATGCATGTTTGATGACACGTTAATAATTTAATATAAAAATTCATTTATTATATACATTTCTATTGATTATATGTGACATTTGATATTATTTAACATGACAAATGTCCACCTTTCATTAAATTATGTGCGTTAACATTTAAACTATGACCTACATTAATTAACCTACAAATAGGTTTCTATATAAATATTAATGGCTATTATTCTACGAATTAGATTAGTTGTATATTTTATCGATTTCAACTAGTAATGTATATAGAATTGTATATATATACTACCTGTGTAGCTGCACAGGTAAATATGTTGATACACGAATGCAGTATGATGTATGACATATATGTCAGTCATATATGACATATATGTCAGTCATGTGTGTCATTTATGACAGATAACAAAGGCCTTACGATATATGGTAATATACTACTTAGAAGTGAACTTATATAATTGCGAAAAATGCATTCACGTATGCATTATCATCGGCTCTCATTAGAACCTATGAAAGGTGTAAGCATATGATGTACATTTAATGTTCATCTCCTACATGTTAAAATCTATTTATAGACTGAGTGACGCTCGACGAACGTCGCACGTCCCCTTCAGGGAACCATGCATGGTAACCATGGTTATACGTATAACATGCATCTAAGTTACTGGGCAGGATAAAGGACTTCACTAATATATATATAAAAATATATGTTTAATTATATGTATACATATAAATATATAAATATATGTACAAATATATACATAAATATACGTATAAATATACTACGGATATTTGAAGATCAATGATATAGAATTACCACTGTATATATGCAATGACATTTATTATCAGATGCGGTAAATAAGGGAATATCGCATTATTACACATACACACATTCACCCACACATACGCACACACCCACCCACTCACCCACATACCCACATACCCACACACTCACCCACTCACCACACACACACACCCACACACCCACACACTCACCTACACACCATACATACACACATACCACATACACACATTAACACACACACATACATAATATCACATCAATAGTGATGCATATATATTGACGATAATATTATGTAATCTTGATACAGTTGTGTACGCGCTACGACGCATCAATGCATGACTTAAATGTACGTGTATTAGTGCGTATACGTAACGTTATTTCTGTATTTGTTGAGATACTGGATAATTAGTATATACACTATAATTAACTATTATTAACTACCATTAACTCTCAGTAGTTACCTTAATTCATTAACTACGTCAACTACCTTATCTACAAGTAACTAACTTGACTCTCTTAACTACAGTAACTACCAGTAACTACGTTAACTACATTAACTACAAGTAACTAACTTGACTAACTTAACTACCTTAACTACCAGTAACTAATTTGACTACCTTAACTATAGTAACTACCAGTAACTACCAGTAACTAATTTGACTACCTTAACTATAGTAACTACCAGTAACTACCAGTAACTACCTTAACTACAGTGACTAACCTTCATAATGTTCGATAACCTACTTACGTCAGTCAGCGTGACAATAGATATTTGTGTTGTTATCACGTGGGCTATATCGATCATCACGTGACATTAAACACATTAACGAATGCGTAGTACACAGTGTGCGTTACAATCAGAGTTAGGTACTAATGTAGCCTATTAATGTAACCAGAGAGCTCTAATAATAGCTCGAGTATACCTGAGTGTTAATGAAACATTAGCGAATAATTAATATTAAATTCATCGGAAAAACGACGATGCATCATTACATTATATAGCATACATGTACATTATATTAAATTCGAATTACATAATATATATTACGTAATTGTAATAAATAACTACGATATTAATGAACAATGCAATAATCGATTATTTATATGATGACACTTTCTTATTTACTAAATTTAATAAATTATAAACGACAAATTTTTTAGCAGAAAGTCTCCGATTACCGACACCTAAATGATTATTTGTAATAACTTATTCAATATTAAATATATTTATTTGAAATTTTGTAATTAGGTAATATTATGACTATGAATAATTTGGCTATTTTAAATTTTTGATATAATTCTATTTACAAGAATAAATAGGGGTTCGGTAATTTGATACATATGCCTAATACCGACCCCCTTCTTCAATTACCAACACCCTTAAATAATCGTTGTATAAATAATTGCAGTATTATAATATCCAATCAAAATAGTAGATATACATAAATATAATTAATTATAACATGCACGCAATTTATTAATTATTGAATTTATGTTTTAATTTAAACTTTATAGTAATTATATTACAAGAGTGTATATTATTATATAATATTTATCTATTTACTCAGTATGTATATAATCAACTGGAATCAAGAATCCTAAATCTATAACAATGATACAAAAACAACTTACGACATATTTTAAATAATATGGGGTCGGTATTAGGGTAATTTAGGGGGGTCGATAATAGGAAAATCATATGGGTTGCTATACTTAAGATATATTGGTTATTAGTTATTAAAATTAAATTATTTTTATAACTCTTATAAACATTTAATGTATTAATAATATTATGCATAGAATTACGTTTTCTTTTAATTAATAATGTATTTACTATGATTTAAAAAAAGTTATTATTCAAATATTTAAAATGTAAAACCAGATTATTACATTTGATCATATAACAATTGTATACATATATGATTTAATATTTTGATAATAAAATAATTATTCATATTTATGGGTCGGTAATAGGGGACTTTCTCCTAATTGAGTTTTTTTATTTGAAATACAAAGTACAAAGTATTTCATAGTATCATATGTATTAGTATACACTTTAGAGATTGTTTTTCTATTATTTAAAATGTCTACATTTAGTTATTAATAACTAGTATTATTATAATAATTATTAATAATATTTAAGGTGTCTAAATAAACTATTATTATTAAATTGATTATACACATGCACACACGTACAATGTATCGTACGTCGTACATTGTATCGTACGTCGTACATTGTATCGTACTAACAAACAACTACTATACGCGTTCGTGTGTTATCAAACACACATACGCCTGCATACGTGTCTATTCCGGCAACCGTACCAGAACAGATCCCCCTCACATATATTCGATTATTCAATAAAACCGTTAGCATAATGCCTCGCGCGCAACATCTGCATCCGGTAAACATTGCATAACATGTCGGTGTTACATAACACACACACACACACACACACACACACACACTAGTTGCATAATCGGCATAACATCATACATAGCGTTTGTATTACTTGGAATTCGGTCACACGTACATATATGTACGTATCATACATAGTATGCCACGTTATCCCTGGTCTTACACGCGCAGGAATATTAATATATACATAACATTAGTATAGATATACTTATTTATATTTTATACATATCAACATACTTATATTATATACTAATATACTATACTATAATATAATATAATATACTATATATATATATATATATATATATATATATATATATATATAGTATACAATCCACTCACACACAAGTCATACATTAATGAATCATCTCTCGAGTGCGACCATCAATGGATATTAATCGGGCATATTAAAGTAGGTATAGTATATAGAAAATATATATATATATATATATATATGTGAATATATTGATATGATATTAGAGCCATTCAGTTATAAGTGAACAAAAGCATATAAGTTCCTTGCTGAAGGACTATACCTAAATAAAACGATATATAGGAATAATACACGATAATGAAGTAATAATTATAATATATATATATATATATATATATATATATTTTAATGTATTTATTACGATTACTCAATATAGGAATAATACTAAGTACTAATAGTACTTAGAAGGTGTAGTATACGATGATGTACATTAGCAGTGCAAACGCCTACACACGTGCGCGTACACACCACGTGACGTGTGTATCACACGTGACGTGTATTTCACACGTGGGCATTCTCACGTGACATGTAACAGAGAACACACACACGCGCCTAGAAGCCGTACACACGTGATACATTGTATAGCACGTGATCAACCACGAGGTGTAAATGTATTCGTGTTTATATCGGTACAGTTAATGAGTTGTATCAGCGTACATTCCAGTGTTGAAGCACTATATTGTGGTTGTTGGGCATGTATTAGCTGTATATATATATATACACATATCAGTAAACTAACCTATGTAGTGGTATATGTAAATACATATCATTAATAACAGTTGTATACATACTGCTAATAGCGTATAGCGTGTAGTTCTACTATACTATGATATATTATATTATAGTACATATATATATATATATATAAATATATATATATTATATATATATATTATGTATATATATATACTCGCTGTAGAGTGCCGTATTATACGTATATCTAGTGTTATTCGGAATGTATCGATCGCGACATGAGGTATACCAGCAGCAGTAGCAGCAGCACAGAGTTGAGACGCACAGTATACGTGTGTATGTCCAAGTAGACTATAGTATACTGTATGTATATATCTCAGTATACTATAGTATACAGTGTATACCCGGTGGTAAACTATGGGATGCATACTGTGTACACTGCGTACAGTAAGCCGTACACTTTATGCTCAGTAGTTAGATAATATGTTACGTAACGAGTTCGTGACGTCACCGACAACAGCAGCAGCTCCAGTATACTGTAGTATACACGACCCAACACCAACACCACCACCACCACCACCACCACCACCAACATCACCACCACTACACCACCACTACTGCGGCATAGATAGCTATTGATGTATACCAGCTAATGTCGGTACATTGGCGGCGGTATGCTAATCATGGCTAATATTACGTAACATTAGCTATGACGTAACACGAGAATAGCGTTACCGGCGATACCGTGTCAGCATAGCTAACCTCGCCAGGCTAATTATTCACGATGTTAGCTACTATAGTAGCTAGTATTAACGGACCACTTCGCTATTAGCCAATCATAACCACGGAGGTGATATTAGCTAATATTGTATAAGTGTAGGTATCTATCTAATAGGATATAATTTGAGATTAATCTATTATATAATTGATATATATATATATATATATACTGTGAATTGTGACATATATATATATAACTGCTTGTGTGGCTCAGTGGCTAAGGCGTCAGACACACAAGCAGTAGGGCACGGGTTCGACCCTCGTCCTATTAATTAATTTGATAAAATGGGTCTTAAAATATTATTTAGAAGTGATCTTATATAATTGTGTATAAATAAATGATCGGCTCTCGTTAAAACCATGGATGCCTTAACATGGGAGCGGCTTCGAAGGGACATTAGAGCTAGTGATGTAAATTTAGGAGATTTTTTACTGTCTCGAGATAATCAAATACTAAAATATACTGTCTCGAGATAATCAAATACTAAATTATACTGTCTCGAGATAATCAAATACCTCGATGAAAATTTATACCGATTGCAATCACAAAGTATTAAAAAAATAAGAAACAAATGATTAAATTATAATACTATTTATTAATATAAAGATTTATTAATATGTAAAAATATTAATTTGTCAACTAATTGTGGCAATATACGGTTTAACCGATTCGTCAATATGCAGCTAGCAGAACTGAATACTCGCTCGGATGCAACTGAATTCCTCGGATACATAGGTATCGTTTTGCTAAGTTAGCCAAAGAAGGGATACGGGCATCATTTTCTCTATACCAACTCAATGGATTAGTATTGGGTCAAGTCACTGGCATTTTCATATATTTGTCAAACTCATCCTCCTCCTATGATAGAGTATACATCTTATATATCTTAGCTAACTATATAAATTATATAAACTATATAAAATAGATAATTTGATGCCGATACAAGTAATTATGAGGCTGAGATAAGTAATTATGAGGCCGAGATAGATAATTTGATGACGAGATAAGTAATTATGATGACGAGATAAGTAATTATGTGGCTGAGATAAATAATTTGATGACAAGATAATTATAAAATATTTATATGATATGTATTTATAATTTAAGTTAACGTATTAAGTTGCCTTAATCAAGTACTAATTATAATAGTATAAGTTAAATTAAATTATAAATACGCAATTATTATAATATTATTCTGATATTGTTCTGTATAATAAATATACCGTGATTTAATTATATTTTATTATAAAATATTTTACTATATAATAATTTTACCGTAAGTTAACTATATTTTATTATTACATATTATAATACCGCATATAATAATATATAATTATAATTTATGTAGTAATGTATATTTTCAAAATTAATGATATATAACAATATAATTGTAAAATAAAAATATTTATTTTTTAAATAAATATTTGTTAGAAATTGTATTATTGGATATTTAAAAATAATTATTATGCTTTATTATAACTAATAAATTATATCACTAATAAGTGTAATGTTACACCATCAGGAATATCATTCTGTTTTACCGAACAGTTAATGGAATTACATATAGCAGGCATTTTTGTATGACATATTATAAAATTGTATAGTATGATGAATTTTTAAAATCGCCATTTGCTGTGACCCTGTACGACAAGCGAGTAACGTACAGTGTAGGTTTCGCGTTTGTCGTACTTTTCTCTATGGCGATATTAGTTGAATCACGGTCTATTCGTTTCTATGTCTAATATAGACATTTTCTATTATATTAATCTGTGACTATATTAAAATTATCGTTCATTTGTTACAAATGAACTATAATAATTATCGTATATTCGAATTATCATAATAATTATAATAATTCGAATATACAAAAATGGGGGGTTGGTCTGAAACGGCGCCAATATTTAAAATAATACGAATTTGATTGACGTGTGGGGGGCGTCGCGCGCTCGAAACGAATTGAATATAGGTCATGACTAATTAGTGATAGCCGCTATGTGGCAAATATTCCTTTGATGTAAATCAATTACTAAATGTATTATATACACAACTTGTTTACATTTATATACACTGTAGTTTATACAAGTTGCTTATATACTCTATGGCATAGAGTATATAAGCAACTTGTATAAACTACAGTGTATATAAATGTAAAAAAGTTGTGTATATAATACATTTAGTAATTGATTTACATCAAAGGAATATTTGCCACATAGAGTCTATGCTATATATATATATATATATATATATATATATATATATATATATATATAAAGTGACAACATACTTATTATATATATATATATATAATATATATAAACTAGTTATAAAATAAGTTTAAAATAATAAGTATGTTGTCACATTATATATATTATATATATATTATATATATATATATTTATATATATATAGCATAGAGTATATAAGCAACTTGTATAAACTACAGTGTATATAAATGTAAACAAGTTGTGTATATAATACATTTAGTAAATGATTTACATCAAAGGAATATTTGCCACATAGCGGCTATCACTAATTAGTCATGACCTATATTCAATTCGTTTCGCACGCGCGACGCCCCCCACATGTCAATCAAATTCGTATTATTTTAAATATTGGCGCCGTTTCAGACTGTACTCCACAAAAATGTGGTATTATTTTATTTTGAATGTATTATAAATTAATGTTCATATTAAAGAGTAAGTTTTCTTTAATTAATATCTAATAAATATAATTTATAACAATAGCTTATAAAATATCTGAAATAATTTACTGTGTGTGATAATAAATATGAACTTACCGGTGATTCCAAGATTAATTTGAAAGTTTAATTTTTAAATAAATTGTAAATAAACACCAATAATTATTAAAAATCCAGAAAAGTTAATGTTATTGTAGCAGAATTTGGTAACTATGTCAATGATTTTGCGAAGCATTCCTTCGGAAAATCTTTGTTATTAAGTAAATTATCAAGATTTATTGCTTTTTAAAAGTATATTTTATATTACCGGGTACCCGAAAAAAAACGGGTACCCGGTATTTTATGGAAAATTGCAACCCTGTCTCATCAAATACTAGATTCCGGGTCGGGTACCCGGTATTTGAACCCGTTTTTACATCACTAATTAGAGCCATATATGGTTATAAGTGAAAACTTCATCTAAGTTCCTGGATGGGATGAAAGGACTCCACCAAATAAAAATAACAATAACAATAACAATAACAATATATATATATATATATATATATATATATATATACCGATATATTATAGCCCCTGTGTATACCCCTGCGTATAAGAACGGAATACGTCACTTAATATATAAATAGTAATTATTAAATACATTATCACGTACCTATAACGTACCTACACACTCACGTATGACGTGTGCACAACCATGTATGTATAATCACGTATGTACAACTCCCGTGTGTACAACCGCGTTTAAACACGTACAATGTACACGTATACATGTAGGTAGAACATGTGCACATGTGCGTGCACACATATTATACGTTGTACATTGTATATTATACTTTGGACGTTGTACATTGTACAATGTACATTGTATATTATACGTTGTACGTTGTACTTTGTACTTTGTATTTTGTACATTGTATATTGTAAATATTAATAATATTTTTGACATAAATTACGAAGAAAAATGTATCTTTTACGCTTAAGCATATATAGTATTATACTAAATCTGTTGAATGACTAAAATGATGTTAAATATTAGTATTTTAGAAATAGTATTTGTATCATGTGCATAATAGGGTGTCAAATATCGAAACGAGTATTTTGAAATTTTCCTCATATATCGTAATAAATACAAACGGGGGGTCATATTCGATACATACACTCAAGTATCACCACTATCCCCTATACACAGTATCACGTATTATCCCCTATATATCAACACACGTGTTAGTAGATACAAACCCCCCATGTTTAGGACTCGTGTAACAATACACACACGAATGCACCCGCCTCTTAGACACGTGGTTTATTAGATAAACACCCTCCCCGCTGTTTTCACTCGTATTAGTAAACAAACACCAGCGCCCCTATCGACACACTCGTGCACTACTTAGTACACTAACACCGGGCTAACACGTGTAGTGCGAGTTAGTTAGGGAAACACACGCAACTCGACGGCTATGTTTATTTAGTTAGACAAGCCCCTTTAACCATCGCTTGTGTGTGTATATACGTATACATGTTCATGTGTGTGTGGAATATACGTGTGAGGTACTACTCCGAAAGATGTGCGTATGTGTGTGCGTATGAGTGTGTACGTGTATGTGTGTGTGTGTGTGTGATATTCACTATTATAACAACATTTAAATACATCTGAAATCAATTCATTATTATATTAATATTGAACATTTGTTTAGTATGAATTTCATACTATGAACTAGAAATACATTCAAATGCAGATACTTATGTTTAGTTAATTATATTATAATGCAATTTAATCACATATTTCTAAAATATCTTTATATATATATATTTATTTTATATACTTTTATAGGAAACAATTGTTATCTTAATATCATAACAATACCCATTATAAATAGGTTATAATATATATATATATATATATTGTTGTTATTGTTATTTTTATTTGGTGGAGTCCTTTCATCCCATCCAGGAACTTAGATGAAGTTTTACACTTATAACCATATATGGCTCTAATGTTCCTTCGAAGCCAATATCAAGTTAAGGCATCCATAGTTTTAATGAGAGCCGTTCATTTATTTATATACAATTATAATACATATATATATATATATATATATATATATATATATATATATATATCACTTATAGATGTATAGTTATATATATATATATATATATATATACGATTGTTACGAATATTAATGGATTATTGCTCAATTAATAATACTCCTATTACATAAACACAGCACACACACATATATCCTATAAATAAATTATTACACGCGTTCATGCACCACTGATACATGATGACCTACAGTATATGAAACAGTGTTACTTGTATATACATGCCTATAACTATACTATATATATACGTATATATATATATATATATATATATATATATATCCTACCCTAAAACATGAATATTTAAAAAAATGAGTATTATACATATATTCACATAACACATTTCCCAAAAGAAGATTGTAAATCATCATTATTATGCACTCATTATGGAAGGAAGTTCAAAGAAAACAACGTCTAGAAATATGCTTTACTATAAAGCCGAATGTAAACAATGAATACTTAATATACACGTGACTACACGGTATAGGTAATATGCCCTTATATGGTACAGAGCTTTAAACACGCAGCAAAATGAACACAAGAATAGTCGTTATAATAATGATCACATATTAATACATATTAGTCTATATATATATATATATATATATATAGAAACTACTATTTATTAATACGTATATATATATGTACGACGTATACATCATACACAGTATGTAATACACATTATGATATACACACACACACACGCACACACACACACACACACGCACACACACACGCACACACACAACACAGTGTGTGTGTGTGTGTGTGTGTGACTAATATCACACGTGATAGCGTGCTGTCGTATATGATTTATGTTAAAGCGCGGGGGAGTCGAACGCTGTAAATAAGCTAATCCATCTGCAGCCTGGTAATAAGCCACTCCCATTTATTGATAATAAGCCACGCCTCCCCTATTACGCCCACTCGGAATATACTCGACGTGTTACTAACATAGAGCTAATAAATATATATATATATATATATATATACATTATTATATACATATTATATGTGTCTATAATTGTAGATATGCGACAACACATATATGATAAGTCATGTATTCGTTGCATATGGTATATTAGTAATATATATATATATATATGTGGGTTGTTTTACCAATTTATTTTGATAAATATTATCATAATCCTGTTAAATTATATATATGTAATAAACTTCTAAATTTAGTTTACTCATATACATATCTTGAATATTGGATTCAGAGGATTTATCTGATGAAATTTATGTATATATAGTAAATTTAAATAGTTATATAAACAAAGCTATTCAATATATTGATATATATATATATATATATATATATATATATATATATATGATATATATATTGATATATATGATATATCATATAACTTTAATAATTGCTCTAAGGATACAAAAAGTATTCTATTTAAAGCATTTATTTTATAATATATACCTTAGTATACTATAGTATTTGATACCAAATAGATATTGCATACCATGTACCATATATGGCTAAACTTAAGATATCTTATAATAATGATTGCCGTATCGTGATGAACTACAGTTCATCTGTATATAGACGTATAAAGAGTGCATCATTAATATTTCAAAATGATTATGTTAATAATGTAACCATTACATTACGGAAGTCTTATTATTCGCTATACGAACGAATACAATTATGGTTTAATTCTGTAATTGTTCAATTATATGAATATATTATTGTATTCCTATCTCCACTGTTTACCATGTGGTATAACGCATTATTTGTATAGTATTTTAAATTTCGTTTCTTAGATTAATTATTTAGTTAGTTTATTATTTTATAATTTTCGTTTATATATACCAAATATGGAACTTTGTATTTCATGTCTGATTTAAATAAATAAATAAAATAAATAAATATATATAAATATATTGAGATATACAATATTACTAATTATTATAATAATATAAATATTAAATTTCATAGTATATAATGAGTAGTATAATTTGTATTAATCAATCAACGATTTATTTATACACTGTATGTTAATGCATGATGCATTCTCTCAAGTGTATAACAAAAATACATGGAATATAATAATAGAAATATAAATGAGTAATGATAAACAAAAATAAAAAAACATAAATTTAACTAAGACTGGTCTTCTCTTTTGAAATAAGATAATTTTTTAGGGCGGTTTTGAAGGTCTGGTGATTTCTTGTAGATCTAATAGTTATTGTTAATGAATTCCAAATTTCAGGCGAGCTGTATAAGAATGCTCTTTTCGACAATACAGAGCTGTTTCCCATTTTAAATCTCAGACGATGTTGATCCGTAGTTGAGCGAAGAGACTGTCTAGATAATTTTTGAACGAGTAAATAATAAAGGTATATAGAGTAAGGTTTTATGAATTATACATAACAGTTTAAACTTATTTCTATTTATAGTATTTAGAATACCTAAAATTGGCGCATGGTAATACTCGAATGATTTTTAGGAGATAGTTTAAAAATTAACCTAATAGCAGCATGATCAATGCGTTTAATTTTCATTAAAGATTTTGTAGATAAACCAAACAATATCGAGTTACAATAGTCAACAGTCGAACAAACTAGAGATCTAACAATAGACTCGGTTAAGTTTATAGATAAATATTTCATGATATATCTAATATTATACTAATGGAAGTTTTCTTTCTTACAAATAGAATAAATATGCTCATTTAGAGTGAGTTTTTTGTCAATGGTGACGCGAAGGTAGATAATATTAGATGAAGCCGCGATGATATGATTATCTATATTAATAGATGAAAAGGAAGATACTTAAGAAGGGATATTTAATAATTGAGTCTTAGTCATATTTAGGAGTAGCCTATTAGATAGAAGCCACCTGTTGACTAAATTTGCACTCGAGGATAACTCATGCAATTACTGTCTATATTTGTGATGGAATAAATCATAATATCAATAGTGTAATGATGAAATTTAAGAGTCTTAAAAGAATTAATTATGTTTCCTATTGGTTATATATAAATTGAAAAGAGCAAGGGACCTAAAACAGAACCTTGAGGAACACCGAAAAGTAGAGAGCTAGGTTTAGATATAGAATCATTTATCTTAACTGATGTAGATCTGTCAGTGAAGAAAGAAGTCAACCAATTTAGAGCTAAAGATTCGATACCAAGACTAGCTAATCTAAGAGATAAAATATAAAAACTTAATGTGTCAAAAGCTGACGACAAATCTAATAGAAGTAGCTGAATCTTAGAACCAGCTTCAGTTGCAATAAATATATCATTTAGAATATAATGTATGGCAGTTTCAGTACTATGATTAGATATAAACCAACTCTGATAACTCGGATTAACTATTTATAGTAACGGTTTACAAAATTAGACACTATGTCCATAGT
>OZ025240.1:60724833-60877333 GCA_964019155.1 Osedax fenrisi | reverse complement strand
AGAAAATATGTAATTATTTGTCATCATTGTATATATATATATATATATATATATATATATATATATATATGTATTTGTGTAATACACTGTGTATGCGTGTATGGGCATATATAATTATCGTTCCTTTTTTCCGCGATCTTTTTACCGGCGATCAAAATTCTGATGATTACGATCCTTTATTCATAGCCGATACTTTTGATCAAGATCACTTTTAATAATAAAATGTGATAATCGTAATGACGACAATCTCTATAGATCCATTGTTGTCATTAGTGACATGCCTAACGAGTTGATGTCAGCCCTATCTAGGTGTAAACCCTACTGCAGGAACGGTGTCTCCAGTTACGTACTTTTAGAGGCGTCTCTGAATTTATATCATAAGTAAATATAAATCTTAAATATAATTTAACATTAGACACGTCGGGAAATAAAGTCATAGAAATCGTATATAGGACAAATAGTGTTTTTTTTAAATCAAATATATTTTTTTAAATATGATAATTATTGACGACAATACTGTGTGCTTTGTTACAATACAAGTACTAATCTAAGAAGACACTATAATATAATTCATTTATTAAAAGTTAGAGAATATTATATGTATAAAAAAGAGAACATTTTTATTTTTATTTTTATTATTCCTATATATTTATTTATGATTGACAATCATGATCTATATCTATCAATATTGTGATCGGAGATATTTTTGCTTACATACATCTTTATAGAGATGTATGTATCCATGTATCTTTCTATGTATATAGGTAATACTATCTAAAATTGTGGCATAGAAAATATATATATTTTGATAAATTTAATTTCCTCTTAAAATTGATTACATAAGTTAAATTTAAAGATAACTATAATTACTGATAATTGTAACAACTGGAGTAGTTATAAATACTGGAGTAGTTGTAAATACTAGATATTTATAACGAATATATATAGGAATATGAACTCTAAATTCCCTAAGGTAATAACACTGACTTATACAGCGGCGTTCCTCGGTTATCTTATTAGTGGACCGGTGACACAATACACATCAATCAGCCTCCTCGCAGCCCTCCTTAAGATAACAATGCCAGTGTGGCGAGATGATTCACCACGTGACGCAATAGAAATTTCACCCACGTGATAAGAATGATATCTGTGTGTGAAATATACGTAATAGTATAGCTGTCTTCACTTTTGTAAAGTGTTCACTATATATATATACACACAGGTTAATCTCTTGTTATCTTTGTATATCTAAAATCACAATCTATATGGAAATACGTAGTCAATTAATCTATATATATATATATATATATATATATATAAATACCCTTATATATTATTAGCTGAGATTGCGCAATATCGATAGTAGTACACAATTGTGTACTCTTATAACTATTACAGTATTATTATAACTATTACATTAATGTAATAGTTATATCCCTTATAATACATCATTCATCCCGTAGTATAAGGGGAATATAACTTTATTTAGTTGTTATATATTATTTAGTAGAACTCTAGTTATCTATTCTTATGTTATTTTATGTCATACGTTTAGTTACAGTTTTTAATATTATAATTAAGATATTATATATAAATATATATATATATATATACATATATATAATCAGGGCGGATACAAGTTAAAGGATATAGTGGTCGTGATGTGTTCTCCCTCCAGAGAATATTGACATGCATCTAATATATGGTGTAGCATCTTCAATGTAATACTAAATAAATACATTTATTTTCGTGGTGAGCTCCCCACCCACATTTTGCCAAACTTCATGTACAATATTCAATGTACGATGTTCAATGTACAATATACAATGTACAATGTTCAATATACATTGTACATTGTACATGCTATCCTAGCATTTCTAGTTGTATCATATATTAAAAACTATTACAAATTATTCATAGACTTAATAAAATGTAGATATTTTATATGCATTATGTAAATGAAACGAACAATGAATAAAGAAAAACATAACGCATAAACGACAACTATTTTATTAAAAATCTGCTGAGTAGATGTTGATATACCATGGTATACCATGCATGGTATCTGCATACCTAATTAGTAAATGTTAATATTGAATACATTCATATTATCATAATAGTATACATAAATGCATATATATTATATATATGAATATATTTATTAATATTATGTAATACAAATGTGTACATTGTGTTCACAAGATATCTCTGTCACTGACAACATCATAAGTGTTTTTAGTGCTAATCTCTGAAATAAACCGTGATAAGTGAATTTGTATATAATCGTTTATATACAATTCACAAATACATACACACACACACACACACTCACACATACACACACATACATATATAAGTGTATTATATAATATAAAATATATCTTATATAACGATTTTCTATTATGTCATTTGTGGACATATTTATTTAGGAGCATTACCTTACGATATATACATAGAGGTACTATTACTATTCTCATGTAACAACTGACTGATAACAATAGTTAACTAATTCTATAATATGTTATGAAATTATCGTTTTTTAATAAAAATGTATATTTAAAGCTATATACTATATAGTTTACAGTGTCAATTTGACACCCTATACGGGTATATACTATATAGTTGATACCCTAGACGGGTTTATACTATAGAGTATTATAATACTGTTTAAAGTGTAATTTTTCATCACTAATAATATTCTAAGTATACTTATATGGTATACTTATAAGATGTATATACCTAGTATAGTTATGTGATGTCGTACATGAGAATGCATAAATCACAATATTGAGAGAGTCGAAGGCGCCCAAGCAGGAAGAGATATCTAGGTCAAAGTGGAGGTGTGTTATCTAGGGATAATATAATATAACTCATACTCAGAATAAAGTCGTAAAGGGAGCTACAAGGGGTAATATGGGGAGCTATCCTGTGGTGGGTTTACATATCATTGCTAAAACAATCGGCAATAATGATAGAAATACTATAATCTATTAGTTTAGTTGAAACCAAGATTTGAGATCATGGATAAGATTTGAGAAATTAGTCTAAAACTCGCCAAAGTGATCTATAGTGATGTATAGCATGTAATCTACTACACAGTGTAATGTATTATCGTATATCTATGATATTATATATAATTACATCTATGATATTATTATTTATATATAATTACATGCTTATATTATTATTTATAATTACATAGAGTATTCTCTAAATTATATTTACAAATAAAACATTCATATATATATATATATATATAACTATAGTTATATATTACATATGTGTATAATGTTTATTATTATATATATATATGAATATGTTGTCTGTAAATATAATGTAGAGTATAATAATATCATAGATATACACTATATAATATACAGTGTATATAGTATATATAATATAATATACTATAAACAATGTATATAGTATACTATATACCCTCACTAACACTTTAACCCCTTTACCCTTAGTTCACGGCATGGGATTCTGCGGGTTCATCTTGATGTCGTTATCGATGCTGTTGATTGTGGCCACGTTTCCGTTCTCGTTGTGTCTGTGTTTCAAGGTCGTTCAGGAGTACGAGAGGGCCGTTATTTTCCGGTTGGGACGGCTGGTTATGGGAGGGGCTAAGGGACCCGGTTAGTTAGACACGCCCCTACGTCACGCCCCATTTAGATACGCACCTCATAACGCCAATACGAACATTACTATACGATGTGTTGACCATGTGCGATATATAAGTCTATATTATATATATATATATATATATATATATATATATTAATATCAGTTCATCATTAAATAATATGATTATTATTTGAATATAATATTAACGATATAGAAGAAAAATAATATGTTTTTTAACATATATTTTTGACGTGGACATACATATTTTATATTTATATCTTCATCTATTTATATTTATAATATTATACGATATTAATAATAAGCGATTATCATAGGCGATATCAATTACATGTAGATTTCATAAATAGGATATCCTATATATCCTATAGAATCATATATATGTCGACATATTTGAAATGATTTCTCATAAACTCATCATTTGTATATTACATTAACTACCTATGTACATGTATCTCAGTTGGCTAATGCCTAATTATTAATGATGCATACATACATACAGTACCCTATAGGACGCGAGACCCACGTCGTGGGTTCAAGTCAATACAGGAAATAAGTATTAATTAAAATAGGTCTTAAACTAATAGTAAGAAGTAATCGTGTGTATTTGTGTATAAAAATGACCGGCTCTCATTGAAACTGGATACATTATTATGAAAGTGGCTTCGAAAGAACATTATAGCTATTCGTTTATAAGTAACTAATTCCTTAAGTTACTGGATGAGATGAAAGGAATCCATAATAATCTATAACAATAAATAAAAATAACAATATGTTACACATATGTATTACATTGTATTCAAGTACACTTGATAACCTAACCGACCCGCTAATCATCATAAATAATTGCCTCCAATTAATGACTTACTGGCGCGTATCAGATTGTTATGGTTACCTCGCGATGACTAATTAAACGGGTATATGTTGCGTAAGTATGTTGCGTAAGAGTAGCCGATTGATGACGTAATAACTAATGCAGGTTACGTAACGATCATATTAATTAGGTAATACGCTCAGGTAGTACACGTACACCTGTAAGCGGAGGTGAAATCCTTATGGCTAATCCACTAGAGATATATATGCATATATATACGTGTACACACGCTTTAATTATATACGCGACTTGTTATAAACTATATACACTCATATATTTATATATATATATCATATTGTTATTTGTGTTAGTATATAGTATGAAGTAATAATGTCTCACACATGGTAGACATACTCTCTATAGTTAGGATGCCTTTCTTAATACCGATATTACATCTACAGATTATATGTTTTAAATATATATATATATATATATATTATAGATATGTTATAACAAGCATTCACCATTACGTAACAGGGCTGTTCTTCGTGATACCGTGCATGGACGCCTACACTAAAGTGGACCTAAGAACCATAACATTCGACGTCCCTCCACAAGAGGTATTTATCATCACGTGACTATAGTTATCGAGTAATCGAGTAGTTGTAATAGTAGGCTTTTTACCCCTGCTATCGCAACTACTTATAATACTACAACCACCATCTAGATCTCATATTATTATTCAGTTGTATCAATCACTATAATCTATTATAGTATACTAATAATTACTAGATTAATGTACTATAATATATTATCTATAATATATAATATTCATAAGTATTATTACCAGTGTTATATCATTATAAAGTTCAATCTACATTTACACTTACAATATTGTATATATTGTTATTGTTATTGTTATTGTTATTTGATGGAATCATATCATCCCATCCAGGAACTTAGATGACATTTTCACTTATACCCATATGGCTTTAATTTCCTTCGAAATTGCTCTCATGTAAAGGCATCCATGCATGGTTTTAACAACCATGGTTTTAACGAGAGCCGATCATTTATTTATACACAATTATATAAGATCACTTCTAAATAATATTTTAATACTCATTTTAATTAATGGTCCGGACAATGCTCGAACCCGTATCCTACTACTTGTGTGTCGGACGCTTTAGCCACTGAGCAACGCAGGCAGTTAAAATATATAAAATATTGTCTTTAGAAACTATTTTCTATATAACACTTGTATTTTATATAGGAGATTAAATTATATTTACACATTGTCACACGCATTCAAATATCACTCGTTCTTTACAATTAAATAGTAATGTCAACATTACTATACAGTACTGCGGGGGCGTTGTCCATTACTTATTAGTATCACTTAAAGGATTTAAAGAAGTAATAATACAATATTGAATGCAACTAATATAAATATATAAATAATTATTATTATTTTATAAGTTTATATAAAATAATTTATATAAATATGTTTTTAAATTAATTTTACAATTCTGTCATTTCATCCCACATTTAAAAAAAATTATATTATTATATATAAATATATAGACAATAGTTCGAATTAAAAGCCATAATTAGTCTATTTAGAATCGCACCGAGTGCGAGATTATTCATACTTCGTTCTGTGTGTTAAACGCACATGTGCATCATCTCCGTACTAATGGGTATACATTGTATACTATACATACATTACACACTGTACAGTGTACAATGCATATTGTAAATCATACATCGCACACTGTGCACATATATATATATATACGTATACGTGCGTATATTTATATTAAGCTATTTACATTGGCCACATGTTAATGAAGTTTAGTTACACACTATTAGAGATTTGGTGTGGTCATCTCAATTCAGTGATCACAGAACTAGTGTACGGGCTCTATAGAGGTTATAACCTCGACCACACACGTCGTACGGTGCGCGCACACCTTCCCACGTCTTGTTTACGATCTCCATAACGTAGTCGTCTATAGGCCTGGTGACCTATAGGTCGTATATATATATATATATAGGTACACGTGTACTTAGGATACACATAGGCGGTACGGAGTTCCCCAGTGTTGTTGTTAGAGGTGCGGGTGCGGGGTGCGACGTTAGAGAAGAGCGGCTATCGCTACTGAAGACTGACACACCACTACAGCAGCCTAGCCCTATCCGAGACGCACGTGATCAAACGCACGCGCACCGCCCCGCCCTCGTAAATACGTTATTAATAATTAATATCAAGGCCATGTCCTCGACTACGACGCGATACCGAACATGAGTCATGCGCGTATGACGTCATAGAATTGCGTTCGCGCAGTATCTAACGCCGCGTCTATAATTTAGTGCACATATACGCCGTACGGTATAAGTTAATACGCGTATACTATATATATATATATATATATATATATATATATATATATATATATATATATATAAATGTATGATATAGAGATATTAAGTGTAGTATATATATATATTTTAAACATATTTATTTTCTATTAGATCAGTAAAATTTTAGCGTTGATTACAATAAATACAATTTTAAATACATATTTTGATACAAATATATAGATACATAGAGAGGATTATAAAGAGAGCGAGATAGATTATATATATATATATATATATATATATATATAATTATGATATAATACTAGATATGGAGATATGGAGTGGGATAAGTTATAGAAATATAGAGGTGGATGAATTATATGTGGATAATACAACTAGTTAGATTGAATACTATTTTATATATAAATTCAAATGATATTATAAAATAAAATTGTAATATATTGCACAATATTATGTAATTATGAGTATCATAATTTGTTATTAATATTGTTCTTTACGCTATAATGGCACATTACTATCGGATGATATCTATTTACTTACTTATCAGGTCGAGCTTGCTCGGCAGTTTTTGACTCTTTTCTTCCATTCATATTTATCGTCCATCGCAGTTTTCAGTTAATTTACATTACAAGTGTATCATCCATGAGTTGATTAACGTATATTATTCGCGGCCGTCCTCTTTTTCTCTCACCATGGGTAGGTTGCCATAGAATAATATCTGATGCCAGTTCGCGCTTATTTTTCCAACAGATCCGGAAAAACGAAGTCTTTGCTGTCGTATCGACGTGCATATATCCGGTATATTTGCATATATTTCTTTATCGGTAGGATGGTCCTTCCAAGACCTGTTTAGTATTGCCCGTAACATGCGAGTATAGTTTCCACTTAGTCTTTTTTCCAGAGCTTTTGTGAGTGTCTAACTTACAGACCCATATACCAATACCGACTCAATAGTTGCTCTGAAGAAATTTCTTTTAATTCTATCCGGTAACCTAGATTTCCAAATAGCGTTCATCTTGTTTAAAGCTGCGCAGATTTTAGCCAGTCTTATATTCATATCCTTTTCTTATGATTGAATATAGCTTCCAAGATACTTAAAATCGAATACCTTTTTAATTTCCTTACCATTTAGGCTTTTAATTTTTTCATTTTATCCTTGATTTATGCTTATGAATTCGGTCTTACCTGCATTTATATTCAAACCAATCTCTTTTGCCGTATTTTCAATTTTATGTAGAGTAATTGTAGCTTCGCTCGTTTTATCAGTTACTATAGCTAGATCATCTGCATAATCGACATCTGTCATTTTTATTGCTGGATGTCTTCTGCTCTTTCTCTCAGAGAGGGTAAAACCAAGAACATTATCTCGATCAAGTGACATTTTCAAGACATAGTCAAGACATATTATAAAAAGAAATGGTGCTAGTGTATCACCTTGTAACACATCTCCTGTTATAGTTATAAATTCCGTATCGCCATCATCTGATCTCACAATTGATTTAGTATCTTTATAAGTTATCATAATTGCATTTATGATCTTTTCAGGTATTCCATATGCTTTAAGAATCTCTGCCATCTTTCCTCGATGTATGGAATCGAAAGCTTTGGAAAAATCAATAAAAAGGAGTGTAGCTGTTAGATTATTTTCGTTTGCGCCTTCAATGATCCTTCTAACCTTGAGTATTTGGCCAGTAGTAGATCTATTAGTTCTAAAACCATTTTGGTTTTTTCTTAATATCTTATCTACTTCCGGTCTTATTCTATTTAAAAGCATTAGATTATATATCTTTGCAGCTATACATGTTAGAGTGATACCACGATAGTTGTTTGTAGAAGTTAAATCTACTTTCTTTGGTAGCGGTATTGTACAGCCTTTATTCTTTATTTAAGATGGGCAGATACAATTCTATTTACTTTCAAACGATCCATAAGCTCTACAGTTTTTGCTGCTATTTTTCCATTTTCTATTAATCATTATATAGTCAAGCTGTACTTTATTTCCATTTGGTGACTTATGTGTCCATAGCTGGCCTTTCCTTTTCTGATAATAAGAGTTAAGACATAGTAGATTATTTTCTAAAATGTAATCTTTGAGAAAGATCCCATTTCTGTTTGATACTTCATGCAATGAGAACATGAATCCATCTTGAATGCCAATTTGAGCATTAAAGTCTCCAGAAATGATCAACACATTATTTGTGGAATTTGTTTTGTGGCAGAATTTAGAATATCATAGAAGTTGTCTATTTATATGGGATCCGATACGCTTGTAGGGCTATAACATACTATAGAGATGTTTGTGGGTTTCCATTACAATTGACGATCATTATCCTTTTGGAAACTAAAGTAACGTTTACAAGAGAATTAAATGATGTCTTGTTAATTAGAATACCGATTCCACCTGTAGCAGCGTTTACACTGTTTTTCCATGCTGAACCTGTTATAATATGCCATTCTCCAATAGAATATTCTTTTGTATCGATATCCTCGTGTATAAATCTATGTTCTTGCAAACAAATTATATCGAGTTGCGTAGCATTTGCTGATGCAATTATTTCAGACATTTTATTTTCATTTTTTAATGTCCGTACATTGAAGGTGGCAACTCGGAGAACTTTACTTGCTTTCATTAGAGATATATTTGTTATTGATTTGATTTGATTTTTACATTTATACTCAGTAGCTAACTTATCGACTGCAACCTGAGTAGGAATCGCAGGACGCGCTTCTTGTTCCGCGCGACGAGCAATGCGGGATGAAGTTATTTGGGAAGTCGTAGTCATTTTGCTTTCTGTAGCTAGTAAATAATGTGCGGTCGCTACTCCATACACATTTGCATAACCCTGCGTGGGTGGCTAACAGGTACTGTGCCTTGCCAAAGGGCATCCTGGATTTTTGTCCGGCACAGCTTATTGGTTATATTGTATTCGCTGCTAACCATTATATCTAATGGCCTTTCCCCTATCCGCAACCTGGGGAGCCGGTGGGTTGGAGTTGTCATCATCACATACATTAAAATACTATTTAGTATAATATGAATACCCATTCTTTATCTATTTATATAGTATTATTAATAATTAAATATGAAACTGATAAATATATATTTATATATTCGATGTTATCAGTACAACATTGGCATCAGAATATATTATGTTAGGCATTCCAGGCATTCCAGGCATTCCAGGTATACCGATATTAATATTTTAAGAACGCATGCGTCACGTATTAGCATATCAATACATAACAATGATTCATATCATTATTTTTACAAATATATTGTACAACAAAATTATTAATTTTTTTAATCCAATATTATTAATTTTACACATAAAATGATATTTATTTTTAAATATATATTATATTAAAACCAATATAAATTGGTAATCAATTATTGTTTTAATTTTATATTAAAGTTTATATTCTTAATTATATAATAATTAATTAACTTTGCCATGCCATTTTATTGAATTATTGAAAGCTTATCTAGTTTATAATGTCTGAACTCTATTTTAACTTGACAAATAATTATAATCGTAATTAAATGATAATATTGAAAATCATGTTTAATTAATTGCTTAAGATTAAATATATAGTAATTTAAGATTGATTACATATTATATAATATATATCCATGTTCAGCGCATATTTATTATTAACATTAAAATATAATTATTATTAGATTTATTATTTCTATAAATATCTATTTCTTTATTATTTTTTAATTAGTTTCTTATATTCCTACAAGTGATATATAATTCTAACTTTTTAACGGTGTTTTGACAGATAGAGCGATTTCAATAACAAAATAATGGTAAGAATAATAATATAATATAAATTAATACTATATATTGATATTAGTGTTCCATAATAAAGCTCTAATGTGATTATATTTAACTACATCAATCATAACTAGATATTCGCAAAAATAAAGGTGTATACGTAGAAATATTGATCCTTATTTCATATTATACACGAATATGATTATTTAATTGTAGTAATTTCTCAATGAAGATATTTACAGTAAATAATACCAATTTTCTAGAATAGTACGTGTATATATCGTGCACATATATATATATATATATATATATATATATATATATATATATATATATATATATAGATATATCAATGAATATCAACTTTCTTAATATATATATATAATATATTACCATATAGGGCTATAATATATTATAATACATTATAATCTATAACAATAATATATGAAACTATCTTACATAAATATGTCCAAGACATATACTTCCTTAACAATATATAACAGACTCGAAAATAATCACAATTAATTCTTATATTTAAAATAAATTTTATAAATATATACTATTATTATAATTATTGAAATACATACATATATGTACTACAATACGTACTACCTACTGCATAAAACGACTGGATCATTCTCTACAACATCTAATCAATCATATCGTATGTGCTATAGCCACATACGAGATGATTTATGTGATGTTGTAGTAGAAGGGTATACCCTTCTACCTCAGGTGTAAATTATGTATATTATTTATAATCCATAAATCAATATATTCTTCTACCCCTAGCTATATCTCTGATATAATTAAAAAACGTAAAAACATTACCCTATCTTCGTTACTAAAATGCTCCTCTCATTATCTCCCGGAACTCTAGTAAACTTTCCCTAAATTCTAGAACTTTTAAAAATTCCGGTCCCACCTTATGTAATTCCCTCTATCCTACCATTCGTTTTATTAGATCCCACAAAAGATTTATAAATCACAATTCTTCTTTTTCCCTACCTCTAATAATTAAATCATCCAACTTATTATTTTGTGTCATGTTATCTACAACGTATTATTATTATTAAATTGTTATCGTATTATTATTTACTTATTATTATTTTCTTACAGCACGAGCGAAAGGGTCTTATTAGAACTTATTTTAGTGCCTAATAAACCGTCATAATCATATATATATATACAAAAATAATACGTTAATAATAAAATAAAGCAATAATAATACGACCACAAATATAATACATATACATATATATATATATATATATATATATATATATATATATATATACTTATCACTTAATCTGAAATAATAGTAAATTATAAACTTTGTATTTTAATAATATAATACATTTGAAACATATATATATATATATATATATATATATATATATATATATATAATAAAATATAATACAGAACAAACAACAAATAATGTAGTACTTTTCACTTTAAAATATAAAATAATAATGAATTATTAATTTTATATTATAGTATACTAATCTATAAATTGTAAAATATATATCAAAATCCAAATATACTATGAAGACAAAAAACCGAAGAAATAATGCAATAATTAATATATAAAATGAAATATACATCAATATAAAGATATACATTTCTGTTAAAAAATAGTTGTTTGTTAAAACAGATTTTATTTATTTATTTTTATAAGATGGAACAGATAGGGGAAAGTAACCTAATACGGACACTTTAACAATAAATGGACTTAACTTTTTATGACTCATTATTTGTATTCAAAAATTACAATATATTCATATTATATGATTATAGATATTATTGTGATTTTAAAATTTTATTTAATCTTTTAGTTCCATAGATAGCGGGGGTGTCCGTATTCGGTACCCATGTCCGAATACGGACACCCTGTGTTATACTACGGATACCCTATATACTACTAGATAAACTATATATTATTGATGAATCAATCAGACAAATTACAATTACGTTATTTATAATTAATTTTATGAAAAATATATTGTAATTTAATTAGTTAATATTTTATTTATTTTTATTATTTTTTAATTAATAATACAATTTAAGTGTCTAAATAATATTTTTTTTAGAATTATCTTTATTGGTAGTATTAATATTATAACGCACGCGATTTTTATGAAAATCAGAATAGTTCATACGCTGTGCGTTGATTAGTTATAGGGTGTCCGTATTAAGACATTTAGAGTGTCCGTATTAGGAACTTATATGACATCTAGATATATGCTTATAACTTAATGAATATTTGATAAAAAATATAGAAATAAAAAATACAATTTTTAGAATGCTTTAGTTTTTAATAATATATTGTTATATTTTATATTAATACATTTATATATATTTGAGAAGGTTTTAAGTTGAATTTTTTTTTGATAAATTTAAAATCGTAATAAAAAAATAAGTTTATTGGATATATCAGCAATATTTTGAATATTAAAAAAATAAAAAATACTTTTTTAGACTATTTATATGATTATGAATATTTTATTAATTAAACATTTTTTTGTAGGATTTATGGTTTCTGAGATACCGAGAGTGTCCGTATTCGGGCACTGTCCGTATTCGGTTACTTTCCCCTATAGATATTATAATATGAATTCCATATATTAACTGATCTATTATTAATTATATTTTTAATCTTATCATAATTATGTATTACATTTATTTTTTTATAATTATCTTTGGTTCTACAATTATTAAAATGTTAATAAGGATATCACATATAATTATATCTGTATAATTATTTGTAATTTTAAAATTATGGTTAGATTTATTTTCAATCTTCTAAGTTCAAGTGATTCTAATATAAAATATTCCATAGATATATATCCTAGATAGGATATATCCGTATACGAATCTAGTAATTAATCTTTTAGTAAATAATCTTTGAACTCTTTCAATTTGGTCTATGAGACTACGAAATTTACTAACCTTTCAAAAATATGACAAAATTATGGAGTAATATTCTAAAATGTGTCTGTAATAAATTATATATGCATTTAATAATGCTCTATGGGATTTTGTAGTGATGCATCTATAAATTGAATTCAAAGAAAAATACGCCTTCTTACAAATATAATCAACATGTTTACATTAAATGAAACATAATAGTGGTAACATTTATTTTAATATAATCCGAAAGAGTGTCAAATAGTTATATTATATAGTAATTATTTTTCATTAGTAAAAAGTAAATCAATTATATTATTACTACGAGTTGGCCTATTTATTAATTGTGAAAATGAATTTTAATAATAGAATTCTAAAAGTGATTCTAAAGTATTAAAGTGTACCTGTCACCCGCGCAGTGTGGCGTACACCCCTGACCCGTACACCCCTGCCACCCTCCCTCACCCCTGACACCCCCCACACAGATACTATCCAAAGACTCGGTGACGGTGGCGGTGGATGCGGTCGTGTACTACCGGATCAACAACGCCACCATCTCGGTAACCAACGTAGAGGATGCCAACAGGTAGGTCACTGTGCCGGACACTGTCCGCATACTGTTTCGGACACTGGTCGATGTAGGATCACTGTCCGAAACATATATATAGTATAACACATTCGATAGTTCTAGTTGACAAACACATTTCGTATTGAGTATTACGCCGATTAACATGTTAATGCATGAGTTATTTTCTAACCTATAAATACACTTATATATATAAGTATATATATATATAAATCTATATATATATATATATATATATATATATACGTACCATATAGGTTTTCGTGCGATCCGTAGAATGGTTGGCGTGTTTCGCATGACAAAATATAAAACTTCTGATTTTTCCGCACGCGTTTAAGCATGGGAAATATACTTATTGTCGTATGTAACTTTAGTCAGAAAGTTTCATACGGCAATCATTTTTCGGATCTTGTGAATAATCTGCATATATGCTTATATACTTATATACGTATATACATATATGTATATACGTATATATACTTAATATATATTTGCAATTACAAATTTCTTATATAACACTTAATGTGATTGTAAAGTACAACATATATTATATATAATACATATATTTAATAAATAAATAAATTGTATTTTTAACAATATAATTATATATATATATATATATATTGTCGTGATCTAATATGAATATTATGCAATTTTAGTTTATATACATATATTTTACATGATTCGCTTTTCGAACTGCGCTTATAAATCAATAGGGTATACCTACTAGTGCCCTAATTTTGTGGGTAACTGCCCTAAATATATATGTAATATATAATGTCTTATTATTGCAATCATACTATCATGTTTAATATACATGTGTAATTTTAATACATGTCATATGATATGCATTACAATTGTTATATCTCTAATTACAGGAATTTATTATTCAATAAATACAGTTTCCAATGAATATTTATAAAATAGCGATTAAATGTGCTATCATTATGTATGCACAAACACATATGTCCTAATGATATGTCCTAATGATGTCCCTAAACACATGTCCTTGCATCCTATTGTGTTTAACGCGATCGATTGCCACATCAGTAAGTGGTCCACGGAGACCCTATAGGAAAGTGCGAGTGCTGCGAATGTATCGATAATAACGAACTATGTGCTGATAATACACGAGTGTCGTACTGGAGAAGTACGGAGAAGTACGGAGATGTATACTTCCTTATAAGGAGTCAACACTTTCGAATATCCGCAAATGTCTAACACAGTGGTTCCCAACCTAGGGGTCATGACCCGAATTTGGGTAATTGGGGTTTTTGGGTCATGCGTCAATTTATAAAAATTGTTATATATATATAAATATATTAGTTTATATTATTTGTGTATGACTAAAGTTTAATATTTAAAATATAAAATTTATATTGGGTCATGGTTTATTTTTAAATTAAGAATTATCAAGAAAAAGGGTCACTATAAAAAAGGTTGCGAACCACTGGTATAATAACTTTTACCCATACAAAGTGATTTGTATTCGCCAATAGTGGCATAGTGTAAACATGATAAGTTTAGTGAACTCTTTAATGTGATATCTTGAGATACCATCTATAGAAACAATAGTATTTCAAATTACTTCCGTGATTATATACTTATTGAGGTAATGAATATAACTAAGACTAATATTCAAGCCTGAACAATTTAATTAAAATATTATTTCATTTTATAAATATTAAATTGATACTATATATAATCCACAATATGTAATTCGTATATATATATATATATATATACGAATTAAATATTCTAACTCTTAGCCATTCTATTTTTTACTATAGTATACTTTTATTGATAACATTTACACACACATGATATAATTTATTTAACACATCAAAAGAAGCGTATATATCCGATAATACCTGAAGACATTTACAATTAATCAATTATTATCGAGTGCGTATCAATATTCATATGCATTCTTGACTTAAAGTCAGTGCAATTTAGAATATTCACAATATCCGATGTCTTACTGACTATTTCATTATTAATGTATCCAATAGGGATTCGTTTAAGTAGGTTAGATGTTCTTAAAACAGGATACGAGAGTAAAAATAACTTCGGCGATATATCATTGCACTTATCAGCGCTTGTTTGTACCTCGTATTGATTTTATAATAATATACGATATACAATAGCTTATTCACAACTGTGAGTCACCTGTTATATTACTTGTATCGATATATAATACTGTTTGGTTAATTTACTCTATTGATTGACAATCTATTGCCTAGATACCACAGTACGATAGTACGCGATGATAGTTTGCAGTAAAGTTCGTAAATCTGTTTATAATGTTATATTTAATAATGTTAATTATACAATTTATAAATATTTAAAATTATAATCTAATCTATTAATATAATCTAGTATTTTGAATTTATGTTTTACGTTCGAATTTATATATCAGTGCAATGTATATTTATTAAAGTTCGTAGTAGATATATAATAGTAACTAGAAAAAGCAGTAGGTAGATATGTTATACATTATTATATAACAATATATTCCACGGTGCCGAGTACCTTTAGGACTACGGATATGCTGTGCACAGTATGGAGTGGTAGTATTCATAGTACAGGGATTATAAAATATTTCATAAAAATAAGTATATTAATGTATTTAAAAATTAAATAATAAAATAAAATTTGTATACGAATGAAATGGTAACACTTTTTGTAATGCATTCAAGGTCATTAGATTATAATCTAAAAACTATATAAACTATAATTATAGTTCATTTAAAGGTCATTATACTTTCTTCCTTAAACAATAACAACATTAAACCTCGTATTAGTATTATTTGTTGAAAAATAACATACATAACATATTCATTTTAAACAAATTATATTCATGAGATATGTAATCATATTAGTGGGCATAGTTGTTAGTTAAACGATTCATGAATCTGAAGATTGAATATATATTTTATTATACATTAATCAATGTCGGCTCGCTATATCTTCAATGGTTACTTTTGAATTCTGACCTAGATACTTTACAGGTGGTTTATTTAATTATATTTCAATGATTTAAATCTTTGAATAAAATATATCAAGGATATTTATTTATTTGTTTAATAAAATGAAGTCATATTTTAACTATAGAAATATTTTATTAAAATTACGAATTTATTTATAAACTATAGTTTCGAATTTCGAATAGTTACCTATAGGTTCGAATTGAATTATTTTTTATTTATTTATTTTGAAATTCCAAATAATATAATGTGCTTTTAATTATATTATGAATTTAATATAATAATATCGAAATAAGTGATAAAAAAACGAGTTTTTGCATTAGTTTTATACAAAATTCCAATGTGTACTCCAGGAGCATGATGTTATACAATAAAATTACTAAAGCGGAAAATAAAAATGTCACAACATATGCATTAGACGAGTTCCTAGATTTAATTTATTATTAATTTAATGTTATTTTAATTCCATTATATAAACCCTTATATAAACCCTGATATTCAACATATATGTTGTTAACAATTTATTTTAAAATAATTTAAATTCAGATAATACAATTTTGGTTTATAATATTAATTTATAAGTTTAATAACATTGTAAAATAAATAGTGTCTCTATTGTTTATGATTAAATCGTTAAAGGATATACATATTATTATTTTCAAATTCAAAGGAAGTTGGTAATGGATCAATGTTGATTGATATTAATTAATATTAATAATATTGGTATTATAATTATTATAATGTTATAAATAAACAATAAAATTATTATAATGCATCAATGTTGATTGATATTAATTAATAATAACTATATTATTAATTAAAATCAATTTATATATATAAATCCATTATATAATAAATTTCAATAATATATACGACACTTTATGTAATAAATAAGAATATATATATACGCATATGTATATATGCGTATATATGCGTATATATATATATATATATATATATATATATATGTATATATACACGCATATATATGCAGATCGACGCGATTACTGGCGGCCACTACGCTGAGAAACGTTCTCGGCACGAAGAACCTGTCCGAGATCCTATCCGACCGAGAACACATCTCTAATTTCATGCAGGTCAGTGGCGACGCGAGGGGCGTGTCTAAGAATAGTGGGCGTGTCTCGGGAGAAAAGGGGGGTCGCATGAATGATCTGACGTATGCGCCGCGACACCCCCGCGTATTATCGTAATAAGATCGTGTTTATCTCGTAATCAGATAACAGAGTTATACGTGTGTGTCCGACTCGATACGGATACTACGGATACTATATGACCGTACAACGTGTGGTGTTGTGTAACTGTTAATATATAGTATTAGATTTACGTAATAATATAATAATTTATACTAATATACATAATTAATAAATATATATATATATATATATATATAATTACTTAGTTACTTTAGCTATCGCTTTATTATATGTCGCAATTTCCTTACCTATATAATGTTAATACATCTGGTTCATAATCTCATCTATATCAACATATTGCACTTATATATAAGGGCAAAACTAAAAACTAAAAACTATAGTTTTTCAGCTCGTCAATGAATGTACGAGATAACCTATATAACCTACTAGGGATTATTATATTTAGTTGAAAGTTAAATATGATATTTTGAATGAATACTGTAATGAATTGTTTCGCTAAGATAACCAATCCAATAGTATTGGACCATTACCATAATCTAATACATACCTATACGATGTTGAGCATACCTGTATGATCTTATATGTATAAAAGATACACATGTGTGTGAAGAACATGCATGTTCTTAAATTATTACCGATATATTGTCTTTATAATTAGGACGATTAGGATAACTGATATATATATATATATATATATATATATATATATATATATATATATATATATATTATCTTTGCTACTTTGCATATTATACAGATATGAGTTTAGCTTCCTGTCCATCTATAGATGGAAATCTATGGCCTCAGTAGTATATGTCCAGAGTGACACAAACAAGATAACGGTAAAATATAAGTGCTTTAAAGGAAACTCTCTTAGAAATGTCTAAGAAGTCAGTTTATATGTCTGGGTTTAGGACTTTTACATGAATATCTCTATAAAGAACAGCATAGATATTTCCGTAAGAATTTAATATTATGAGCATTGTTTTCTATTCATTCTGTAGAATAACATATTGATGTCTATGAATACTACCATTATCATTCGGTATATTATCTCTCATTTTAGAAATCATTTGAGTTAAAGTATGTTGACATTAGTTGATATTTCAGATATTTAATATGGTCCCATAAGAGTGAATATAAATACATACTTATGACGTTCATATCTTAATATTTATGTTATATTTGCAGGGACCATTACTGTAATTAAAATGACCAGTTATGAGTCTGTAATTTCCAACTTATTTCACTTAGCTTCATTTTATGATTAATAATTATTAATTAGCGAATATAATTATAATTAGCGATGTTACATTTCAATATTTATATAGATTTTACAAAATATAACAATATTTTGTTTGTATATATATATACTTTTAAAGTATCGTATTTACAAATTTAATATATTTGAGAATTTCAAGTTTTATTCTATTAGTTCAGGCTACTTTGCCTCCAATTAAATTTCTATTCATGTTTCTATATTTATCTTTTGTAAAATTACATGTTAGTATATTTTTCCGTATTTAATTAAATCTCACTGGAAATGTATAATATTAGTTTATGTTTTCTGTTTATCTCATAATACATTATTCTAATGCTAGAAATATTTTCTTTATGATTCGCTCTTTATTTACTATATACCTTCATTTTCCCATTTTAGTATTTATCCATCTTTAACCTTTTCCTATTTTCGTTTGTTATTTTGTTAAATCATTTATTTATCCCTCTTTTGCCGATTACACTCAGTGGACGATATGGTCAAGCTCTTCAGCTTAATTGTTTCCTACTATACTTATAACCGATGTATTGCTATAGATAACTTTAATTATATTTATAGAGTGTTAAGTTGAGAGTATTTGTTGATGGCTGTATTATCGTCGATGCTAATTCGGAGTAAGAATTATTTGAAGCGATTTTTTATTTTGTCGGTATCAACATTATGATTTCTTCTTCATTTTCCCTAATAATATTAAAATACTTATCTACGTTACTTAATTATTTTAAACATTATAAACTACATGCTTCATAATTTAGTACTCATATCTATTTATGACATTATTATTATTCGCTATAGTAAATACTATAGTATTTATATTTGTCTATATCGCTATTGATTGTTATTGCAGTCTGTTTCGCACGTCTGATCCCAGTAGAATATGATTTGTAGTGGTACATAATTGTAGTGGTTATTGCTTAATATCTATTTAGTTACTGTTGTGTTGGATTCTTCGGCAGAGGCAATGACGAGTTGTTCTTTAGTGGTAGTAGTATGGTATACCAGTACTATAGTACTATGGTAAACGTACATATTATAATAGATTAATTCTAATATATCCGATGTGAGAAATGAAATCTCGAATTATCAACGCGATGTATTGCCTGCAATATCCATGAATATATATATATACATATCTTTATAGGTGATCATAGGATAGTATATATACTTATATATACTTATCATATATGATGTGATAATTAAATTTACGCAATTATATACAATTACTACACATGTTATAATACACACAATACGCATTAAGTATTATATGGTAGTTTTATAGTTAACACCTTGAAAGTTTTACTGACTCTTTTGTTTGTTCATTTATTATATTTTCTGTGTTCTAATCACAATAATAAAAGTTATTCTATCCTATTGTATCCTAACCTATCCCATACTATCCTATCCTAACCTATCCCATACTATCCTATCCTATCCTATCCTATCCTATCATATTCTATCCTATCCTATCCTATCCTATCCTATCCTATCCTATCCTATCCTATCCTATCCTATCCTATCCTATCTTATCCTATCCTATCCTATCCTATCCTATCCTATCCTATCCTATCCTATCCTATCCTATCCTATCCTATCCTATCCTATCCTATCCTATCCTATCCTATCCTATCCTATCCTATCCTATCCTATCCTATCCTATCCTATCCTATCCTATCCTATCCTACCATATCCTATCCTATTATATCGTATCCCATCCTATCATATCATATACTATAATTGTAGGTTTGACATTTCTATTGAAGATTACGATAACATAAGATCATTGATCATTATAACTCCGCGTTAATGCGTATTCTATTTGTTAGTTGATTATAAGTGCTTTTACGTCTGAACAATTTGTCACGTGTAAGATATTACGTCATTAAGTAGGCCAATTCTATCATACGACGATATATCAGTGAATAACGATTCTAGAATATGAATTCAACTAGTTCTATATGTAAAGTAATCAGTAGTTAATAATTTATAAAATTCTTGTCGATTACACGCTAAACGAATATATTTATGATAAAACCGATATTCTAAAGAGCTATTGCCTCTAAGTAAGTCATCTCTCGTGTTGTTATTATACTTATGGATGTCATAAGTATGTACAGTGTAGACTCCACAATATCAAGTCGTAAGTAGTTTGTACGGACAAATATTAATATTTATAAATATATATATATCTATATATATATATATATATATGCTATTTATGATTTATGCATTTAGGCCAAACATAGTTTTAGTTAGGGATATATTTACAGCAGCACATCGTAATATTAACAAGTAACCCACCCGTTCACAGGAGACCTTGGCTGACGCTACCGACCAATGGGGTGTTAAGGTCGAGAGGGTTGAAATGTTAGTTAACGATCACGTGGGACATACGCGCGTGTATCACATGACGTTACGTAACATTACGCTACGTCATCGACGTTCTGATGTAATCTAGAGGTGAAGATGGCACCTACCTGTGTCGTATGTGCCACCCCTTCTTTAATAATCAAATATAGGCTGTATAGAAATATCTTATCGAGTAAATGTTTTATTTGTTGTATTGATTTATGCATACATGTATATGTGATTTATGCATACATATATATATATATATATATATATATATATATATATATATATATATATATATATATATATATATATATATATATATATATGTGTGTGTGTGTTATAATTTAGATTACAATATTTGTTCTGATATTTTAATCTGTAGCCGCAAATTCAATCAACTTTAATTCTAAATATAACACTACAATTAATAAAACACTAGAGAATATATTCTATAACATTATTATAAATCACTATGACATTTTACATTAATACTAATTATAATTAATAACTTTACACATACATTTATAACCTACATATTTACATATTACACTAGAGCATTATAATTAAGTCATAGTTATCAAATACTAATGAATTTCCTATTAATATAACGTTTATTAGCGCGTTATATTCGCAGCTAAATGTCACCAATTAGTGATTAATAATAAACAATTAACGGCAATTATCGAAATGCGCTACTTATGACTAGACTTTACTCTAATGATATCACCGATAATATCGTACGATGATATACCTTGATCATGCGGGGTATATATTTAAAAATAAATAATCAACTTATATAGATATATATATATATTGTTGTCATGACGATTAAGTGTCAACATTCTAGAATCCGAATAATAAATGTACCCTGTAGATCAACCGTTTACATTAATAAACTATTGAATAATATAGTGATACATAACATTCGTTTAATACGTAGATGATATAATATTGTAATATTCGTAAACTATATTTCCTCTAACAAGAGTAGTAAATGATATATATATATATATATATATATATATATATATATATATATATAGGTATACCTATCTAGTGACAACCTCCGTGACGAACATGATATAAGCGAAACTAATGGTTTATCATGAATACAATTTAATTCACCGTAAGAATGGACTAACGGGCGTTTACACGGTAAATAGACTCGTCTCAGATGAGAATCTGTGTCTATGTTATCGTCGCAGATTACAATATACGACCACCTGTACATCATGACGTAGAATCATGAAATGTACGATGACTCATCGCCTCGTAGATATTCACCGTGTGAACACCACCTAACAACACATAAGTACCGTCGTTATTAGATATTAATGTACAGTATACAATGTACACTGTACATTGTACACCGTGTATTTACAATACGTAATTAACTATAACCTAAATAGTTAATATGTGTAATTCATACCATGGTTAATTCATTCCAGTGGCTGGGATTTTATAAATATGTAACGTTGAAAACATTTTTAAGTCGGACATATACACGATATCGGTAAACACTTTACAATGACCACTATAGTAACCGTGTATGTAATAGTATGACTCACCAGCTGACCACTACGCATGCAGCATTATCACATGCACGTGATAATTAGAAATTGACGTCCATATGACCAATGAATACACACCACTGACAGGATACGGATACTAGTGATATCGTGCGAAGGGATATCGCGGGGAGTTACCTCGTGAGAGCCGGTGATCTCGTGCTGGCAATTATAAAACATGTTAATGTACATTTTTTGATCTCGGTCATCAACTGAATATGATAATATTATTATTATTATTATTAAATAATGATATATAAATAGTAACATTTAGACTGCGCACGAAATCAGGTAATCAAATTATTAACAACGTTTCCTTAAACTATGACGTCATATAGCACATCACGTGATCTAATACCACGTGGTCTCAATCCTCCTCAGTAAAGATGTCCGACTACCGATACAACTGCAGCGAGCGATGGCTGCAGAGGCAGAGGCAACAAGAGAAGCGAGGGCAAAGGTCAGCCTCATAATCATAACAACTATATATATATATATATATATATATATATATATATATATTTTGTAGTATCTCAGTCATTATTAGTAAGGTTATCTCATAAAAAGCACATATATATATATATATATATATATATATATATATATATATATGTATAAATATTATACACACAAATATTATCAATTTACTTAATATTGAATGAATATTTATAATATTTATCTTGCAATTCAATAAAATATATATTTAATATTTTAGTTAAAAAATATGAATATAAATAAATACGATGTACGAATAATTATAGAATATACAATAGTAAAACAAGATAAACGTATATAGCCACATACGCACACACACATACATACGCACACGCACACACACACGCATACATACACACATACAATAAGCAAACGAGTGTGCACTGTGTACAGATTCATAGCTACATCACCTGACGCCCGTGTAATACAATACATGTGTGTGTGTAAACATTCAATTGCTTTTTTATTTATAGAACTACATACATATTATCACGTGACCACATTTATATATATATATATAAATATAAATAATTGAAACATGACAAATACGGCCCAAATATACTATAGTTCAGTTTCTACCGCACCGATACCTAAAACAATGGCAACATTGTAATACTAAACAATGGTGGCGCCCACACAACAATAGGCCATGCTCGCTAGAGGATAATAACACCTGTTCTAGCATACTAGTGTTTAAAGTCACCACTACGTGTCGCTTGTGTAGGTCATTGCGGTAATCACGTGTTCTGTTATTGAGGTTCATGCGCATTGTTTCAGTCGTGTTACTAATAGGGATTTGCTAATAGGGTGTACGATATGTATGATACGTTCATATACATGTATACAATTATATTTCGAAATTCAATATATCATACAAAGTAATTATCATGAATATACAATGTCAAACCCCTGCATTATTTCCTAGAATTGTGAATAATGATGAATGTGATTTTGTTATTGCTCTTTAAATACGTACGTTTTATAAGTCCAAGGGTCAATGTAGGTCAATTTACTCTAAACCATACTACACTTGTCACTTATCAATCAACATCGAAATAAAACAATGGTTTGGTTTGGGTTTATAAATATAATTTATTTATTATGTAATGATTAATATATATATATATATATATATATATATATATATATATATCTACGGCGGAAAATATTAATACATTATAATAATAGTATAATAATACATTTTAATGTAGTATATATACATACTATAGTATGTATACTAAATACTAGACTTATAATGGATATCGATAGTGCGCCCCCTAAATTGATCAACGAATAAAACCAAATACAACTCGTAATTCATTTAAATTAATTAATGAACCTTTATCAAAATGTGTGATTATTCTATAGAAATAAAGCACTTACGTATTGTATGATTTATTATTTGGTGAAGCTTCGGTTATACATAATAGTATACCAATCTTATACGGATATATACCACGCATACCCTAGCACATAAGCAATGTATAAGATTATAATCTACGATACGGCAATATATTAATCTATTGTATAAGTATATTATATTGTATTATATTCTAACGTAATATATGCAGTACAGCGGTAACTGCGCTATAAGTGTGAACGAGTGTACAAGTGACATCGATATCGGTCTCAACAAGTTTCTATTTGTTATTTATTTGTATATTTTATACATACACATTATTAAAATATGTACTATACTTATACGATTGTAATTATAAGTAAGAAATTATAGCTTATTAATACAATATCAATTAAATAGAATTCCTTTTACTTATATGTATAACATAGTTTTATGTTATTTACAAGTTTGAATACTTACAGGTTTTATATCTGAAATATGCATATATATATAAGCCAGCTGGTACCTAGGTATTTAATAAATGTTTTAAATACATTATTTTAAATATCGATATAAGTTACTTAAAAAGGCCCTACATATTATCGGGCTATGTTACTGTGTTTCTGTATTGCTTAGTTGCTGTGTTGCTTAGTTGCTGTGTTGCTGTGTTGCTGTGCTGATGTGTTTATTGTATGTTTCTATGTTGCTGTGAATGTGTTTAATAATTGTAATCACATATATTCGAAAAATTGTAATTATTAAAATATTATGGAATATTATATAACCATATTCTCTTTAGTAGTTTTTAATTATACATACTATAGTATATTTGACCAATCGCGCGTTTTAATGACAATATAAGTAACGACTTTTGTTAACTTCTGATTACACTCGTCGTAAACCTCGCATTCTATGTGTTTTCTACAATTTTATAAATACAAATAAGATAATTATTAATTCCATCAGTTCGATGTATTAGTAGTAACTAAAACTTTACGCATGCCAAGCCATTACGCAATACTAGTTAAACACGTGTATATAACGTTGTGTATATAACGACAGAGCGATGATGTAACGATATAGCCCTCTCTATAAACATACACATATACGTGTAATGACATCATTATTAGTGACCGCGGCGATCTAGCGGACATACCCAGTGGTCAATGCGCCGCACACGCACACGCGCCTACATAGCGTACACTAGTCACGTGCTCGTGGTGTCACGTGGGCTTAACACCACCACGTGATGTGCTAATTTATACAGTTACATAACGTACGATCTCAATAAGTTACGTAATCGGCGATGCTATCACGTGGTACTGAGGAGGCGTGTCTTAATTAGTGTGGAGTTTATACCCGGCCAGTATATATATGTTAAACAGTTACTTGCATATTTATAATTAACATTATATATATATATATATATGTTTATATATATTTATATATACAGGTTTATATACTTATTTATACTTTATACTTATTTATATAAAATAGATTTATATTTACATCAAATTCAACGACATATTGTATTCAACAACAAACAATTCACATATTCCAACATTTATCGTCGGCAAATAACTACTTCACGTCCCCCAATATTCGAGACGATATGTTCAATGTGGTATCCCAACATTATAAATGAATACAAATAAAGATGAATTTGTTAATTATTAAACTATACATGAATAAAAAGTGCATTCTATAACCGTATATTAATTATAATTTTAAATATTCTAAAATGTCACTTATTCACTATTAATGAGAGCTAAGTTATATTGAAGCTATTGCAGCTGATACACCATGGTTTATAAAAAATTGAAATAATATAGACTCGTTAAATGTTACTGTAAAACATATTTCATAAAGTTATAATGGTAAAAAGTAGGCGTATCCACTAACATTAGCCACACCCCATATTGTATCACAACTATATATTTATACAATTACACTTATTGACTATTCCCTATGATATTGATATAAGCGACTTTTACTGTACACATATATGCATATATACACATGTACAGTTAAACCCTGATAAAGTGAACTACGTGCAACTAAGTTATCGATACAACAAAATATGAATTATTATTTTGTTGGAATCATATATTTTTAATATATATTTGTACTCGATACGAAATGGCTACAACGAATAAATATAATTTAAAATAAATGTATATAAATGTATATATATATATATATATATATATATATATGTGTAATCTGAAACTCCCTATGAAATTCCTTCCATTATATCTTCACCCATATACCAGCCCGCTATTATAGTTCCACAACTATCACTTCCCGATATTATTTAAGGGTGTGTTTTTCGTCATCCAGCTACGCACAACGCGCGACATCGAATTTTACAAAGCCCTATTCACTACATGTAAACTTGTACGAGATATCGGACAGCGTTCGCCGAACAGCTAACTTCGCCGATACACCTTTTATTCCTATCCGCGCAGTTCTTCATTGAATTTGAATTCTAGAACGAACGGCGTCGCACGCATTTGAAGCTCCGCCCATGAGCTGAGTCATAAAATACGTCACAATCATAACGGTATTGCTATTTTTAGGTATGCGCGCATATATTTACCAATAATTATATGATGATCGACGAAGTTCGACGAAGTTCGACGAATGGTTGACGAAAAACACTTTGTAAAATTCGATGTCGCGCGTTGTGCGTAGCTGGATGACGAAAAACACACCCTAAGTCCCCTATCATCTCCCGCTATTAGAACCTCAGCCCTATCCCTAACCGCGCCCACCCGTTTTAACCACGCCCCCTGACCACGCCCCCTGTCAGGTGATCGCCTCCGAGGGCGAGTATAAAGCCAGCCGAGCGCTGAAGAACGCATCCGACGTGATGGCGGAATCCCCGTTCGCCCTTCAGCTGCGATATCTGCAGACGCTGAATAGTATCTCGGCCGAGAAGAACTCCACCATCATCTTCCCGCTGCCCATCGATATGATCAACGCGTTCGCCAGGTAATACGCCCCCTATGTTCGAAAGTTACATCATCAGGTATAAGCCACTCCCTTATGCGCGAGTCACGCCCACCCGCTATAATGTAGGTATCGCACGTGAATCACTACATTTTTTTACCCGAAATATAGCCATATACCGCGTATACCTAATATATATATATAATATATATTTGTTATTTTTTATTTGGTGGAGTCCTTTCATCCTATATATATATATATATATATATATATATGCCTATATAATCATACATTGACCTTATTAGTAGTTTCACTAACTCATTCTATCAACACGTAGGCCTGCGCAGAAGAATACCTGCAAATCTTGCCAGGACTAAACCGACTTCACGCGTCACTTGTCCACGCATCATGACGTAACACCAGTCCTACGTCACGCGCACTTATCTTTCAATTATTCTACCAGAACCGTGTTCGTATGTAAGGTAGAGGCGAAGAGAGCATCCGATAACGAACTTTGATACGCATCATTCGTTTTTATTATACTTATTATTATTAATTCAAATTATTATTATTTCACATCACCACGTGACTAGTCGATAACACCCCGCCCCCTAAACGTATCGATTATCACCCGTACACGTACGCGAGGTTATCACACCTCCACCGTGACGTAACCATGTACACTTTCTATTGTTTTGTTACGCGTCGAAAGTATGTTCGCTTGTACGATCATTTTATATTAATGTTATACTAATTTTAATTCAATTTTAATACAGCTCTTTAAACGGCCTCTTTAAACATATGTTTATATATATAAATACATACGGATAAACGTATGTATGTATGTCTATATATATACACCTATAGGTATACGGCTGAACAATTTCTATAATAATACACGATGACATTCGTACTCCAAGCATCGGGATAGTTACCTGTATATACATTATTCTCCATTATTTCGCTGCTCACCCATGCATGACCGACACGCCCATTATCCGTATCGTAACGCACGTAACCGCGCAGTGTCGGTTATTCGGGTCGAAGTGGGGTCGTAAACCCCCTAATTCTCGAGATCTCGTAGCGAATTATTGAAACTTGACTTAATTTATAAATTTATAAAATTTGCGAATTACTAAATTTAAAATTTCAAAAAATTATAAATTTATTAAAAATCGTTTCATAACCTCTTTTCATACCCGTCACCACATTATTATTATTCTTACCGCCCGTTCCGATGGTATCGTATTGTTTTATTTACCGCACGCCACCCATTACCACCCGCCCCATTACCACTACTTATACTACTATTATATAATCGAGAGCACATATTTATCACCGGAACTGCGTATACGGAACCACGCTACCCTGGCGTAACTACCGCTTACGTAATGTAGGCGTATATTACGTAATGTAGGCGTGTCTTACGGAACATAGGCGTGTCTTGCGTAACACATGCGTTTCTTACATAATACAGGCGTTTATTACGTAACATAGGCGTGTCTTACGTAATATAGGCGTGTCTTACGTAATACAGGCGTGTATTACGTAACATAGGCGTGTCTTACGTAATACAGGCGTGTATTACGTAACATAGGCGTGTCTTACGTAACAGTTATTACGTCATCATCATCATTATTATTATTATATTTGTATCGTTATCCGGAGATCGATATTCGACGATATTTTCAACTCGAATATATTTAAACAGAACCTAGCGCGGTGTCCATCTTTCTTTATTTAACACGTGGCCTATTCACTACACTACAGTATAGTTTATTACGATCTATTTTTAGAAGCAAAGATATAACACTATCTATAGATATACATAAGAAACGTAATTAATGAAACCCATTCCATTATTACGCCTGTGAAATAGATTTAGGTTTTACGCGGTTTCATTTAAAAATGTTTTCATTGCTCTATTAAATTATATTTAATATACGTTAGCTTTAATTACCCCATAGATATGTAACCATTTAAACCATTAAAACCAATATATCCTAATGATTTGTTATATATTAGTATACTCACTTAGTTTCACCATACAAGTAATAATTTAAAACCATTTTTTTATATTTTAAAATTATATAGTTTTAAGGGATTAAAGGATTATAAACAACACTTTATCAGAAAAGTGAACCTATATAGGGGCGCAGTTCATATTTTGTTTATAAAATCGAAGTACTCGATATCATGTAGGTGTTATATCTTTACTTAACAAACTTATTTGATATTACTACATATCTGATGATGATAATAATATAAATTTATTAATTGCAATAATAAAGTGAAAACAATCCCCGTGGAAATGAATAATAAACAAAATAACAAATAAAACAAGAATATTTGGTTTTATTAGACGTGTATCAAACAAAATAGTTATATTTTCAAAAGTACCTATATAATGTCATCTATATATTATTTATAAACACTGAAAATTCTATAAAGATGTATCAAACAATTCATACAGTGGAACATTCAAAACGTTGTAAATTGTATATACAATGTGCTTTATATAACACATTTTTTTCGATTTAACATTTTCTAAATGTTGTGTGTAATAAATATCACATAATAATGTGTGCATTATATTGTTAACAGGTATATGTTATTATTGCAGAAATATGTACTTACAGTTACTTTGAACAACATTTATACATAATTTTAGAGACAATTATTTATATTTTAATATTTTAAAGTATAATAATTTGTTATAAATAAATGAAAATTAACGCCTAATAGAAGATATTATAATATTGTTTAAAAATAATAAAAATAGTAATATATAAATATATAGAATTATATATATATGTAATCGCTAAAATACATTATAATCTTATTACTAAGTTATTACTAGTATAGTATACTATATATATATATATATATATATATATATATATATATATATATATATATACATATACATATACACATGAACATTGCTAATATACATATACGTATGTGGAAATAGATTATGATAATTAAAATCTATAGATTAATATATTAGCGCACTTAACTTATTTTACGTTTATAGAAATAACCTTTTTTAGTATGCTGATCAATTACTTAATTGTAAAAATGAGTACTCTCGAATATTAATAATTGAATAGATATTCAGTTATTAAGGTACAGGTATGATATATATATATATATATATATATATATATATATATATATATATATATTCTTAACAAATAATAGGTGACTTAAATGTATTTTCCCGATTTATTTAAAACTATGTAATTTTAAACGAAGAACTATTTATCATGGTGATTATATTTAGTAAATATGCTGCCTTTCGAATAATAGATGAAGAGGTATCAATCAATAATTTGTATTCTATCGATATGTTTAATTATTATATTGCACTTATTTATAGAGTAAATGTATACAGTAAATTGAAACATTATTGCTAGGGGAAAGTAACCGAATACGAATATATGTATCTTATAAACCATAAATCCTACAAAAAAAATGTTAATTAATAAAATATTCATAATTATGTAAATAGTCTAAACAATTATTTTTTATTTTTTAATTATTCAAAATAGTGCTGGTATATCTAATAAACTGATTTTTTTATTACGTTTTATGAATTTATGAAAAAAAATGTCAACTTAAAACCTTCTCAAGAATATACAAATGTATCGATATAATATAAAAAATATAAACTATTTTATTATAAAATAAAGCATTCTAAAATTATATATATAATTTCTATATTTATTATCAAATATTCATTAAGTTATAAGCACATATCTAGAGGTCATATAAGTCGCTAATACGGACACACTATAACTAATCAGCGAGTAGCGTTAGAACTATTCTGATTTTCATAAAAATCGCGTGCGTTATAATATTAATACCACCAATAAAGCTAAATCTATAATTTTTATTATTTAGATTCTTAAATTGTATTTTTAATTAAAAAAATAATCAAATTAAATAAATTATTAACTAATTAAATTATAATAAATTGTCCATAACATTAATTATAAATAATGTAATTTTAATTTGTCTGATTGATTCATCAATAATATATAGTTTAACTAGTTGTATATAGGGTGTCCATATTATAATACAGGGTGTCCGTATTCAGAAATGGTTACCGAATACAGACACCCCGTTATCTATAGAATTAAAAGATTAAATACAATTTTAAAATAACAATAATATCTATAATCATATAATATTAATATATTGTAATTTTTGAATACAAATAATTAGTAATAAAATGTTAAAACTATTTATTGTTAAAGTGTCCATATTAGGTTATTTTCCCCAATATGAATTAGGTGATAAATAAGTAAATAAGTTTCATTATAAATACATTATTTATAATTCAAAATAATTAAGATTCTGGTTTTTTTTATTTGCAATTAAATTGTACATATAATAACTATATGACCGTATACTTACATATAGACATGGTAGACATATTAACGTTCATATAACTATTGTAGAATATTGTAGAGTTCAGTTCTCGAACCAATATTATAAAAGTAATCTCAAATCCCCTTTAACTGATTAGCGTGTATTGTGAATCACTGAAACACCTGGGACACACCTAAAGGTTCCCCTCAATAATACTGATAACATTAAATTATTACTAGACCTATTTTATCGTATCTATTCATTCCTATTTAATAGCTTAATATTTAAATAGCGTAAACCTATACGATTATATAGAATAGAATATAGTCTATAGAATAGCTATACATATTATAGAATAGTTATAGCTTGTGATGTAAATGATGCACACATCTAAAGCATGTGCAGTTTCAGTCTCAGTTACCTAGAGTCTCAACTCGGCTCGGGCTCGTTTTTTTTTTGGAAAATGAAAGTCTCAGCTCGGCATCAATAACCAAAATTCTCTGCTCGGCATCAAACATCTCGGTATTATTTACATCAGTAGATGAAATTTACATTATTATTCACTGAGTCGCGAAGTTGGGGTAGATAATTTGTTTTAAATTGATGTAAATGTGAAATATATAACAATTAGTATTAAAATGTAATTCAAAAAAGCATCATTTCGCCTCGGTTATGTTTTGTAAAGGTATCAACTTAGCTCGAGCTCGCTTGGCAAGGATCTCATTTCGGTTCAGGCTTGTTTGGCTAGAGTCTCGGTTCGACTCGGGCTCGATTTTTTCCGAAAATTAAAGTCTCAGCTCGGCATCAAAAAGCTCAGAATAATTTACATCACTATAGTTATAGCTATTCGTATAATATATTATAGTTATTTATGGAGTGAAGTGCATTTTCTTTATTCTTTAGTTCCATTTATTTACTTCCTCAATAGGCTATCAATTTTCTCAATATAAATAAAATACATAAATAACAAATATAATAGATTGCAATATATTGTTTTTGTTGTTGTATATATGAACATATATTGGACATGCATTATGTCTAACCGGTTTCACTCGGATTAACTTCCTTACTAATTAAGTGTATCGTAATATTAAAAAACTTTATAGAGTATATATATATATATACAAAATGTACGATTAATACCGTATTACTTGGATTAATATAGGATAACATTTTATTTTCTAAAATAATGTAAAACTGGTATCTAAAACATAAGTTACATATGTATGTTGTTAGTAAATCAGGAGCAGTATTACTAGCTGCCTGCGTTATTACCAGCTATATTTCAAATTATTTCTTACCTGAAATTTATTGTTGTTATTATTATTGTTACTTTATTATGGTGGAGCCCTTTCACCCTATCCAGGAACGTAGATGAAGTTTTCACTTAATACCATATGGCTATAATGTCCCTTATAAATGTGTATTTAAGAATTACAATTGTACGAACATTGAGAATTGTGTGTGTAATTATAAGTACATTTATAAGTATTTTTATGTACACACAGTATACAATATACTGTACGGTTTCACACACAGTATACCGTATATACCAATACAGTACATGCAGTTATATAGATTTCTGATTTAGTATGAAGTAAATATATTCGTTGTCCTGTTGTTATGTATCCTACAGTGATCCACGTCGTGGTTGGCATTCAGAACATCCCGGATAGAAATTGTGATGTTCATGATATTTAAATAGTTTTTATATTATATTTAGAAATTGATTGTTTCCTATATCTTAAGCTATTGATAATACTTTTATTTATTCTTGAACAAAGTAGTACGCAACCATTCTTTCAACTTAAGTTACTTCCTATATATTTTATTATTGAATTATTCAATTTATGTGTACGCTATACATCATTATATAGAATATAATAAATAGTATACGTTTCTATATTTTATGTAATATGATTTATAATTAATTATTAAACTTACCTATATTTATATTAAATAATTATTATAATAAAATATATTAAAATAGAAATATGTATTTAATAAAGACTGATTAATTGTAAATTGTAAAAGTGTAATACTATTAATATTATACATTAACGTACACGTTATTACCTACGTAGTCACAGTAATCCTATGTATTCCTATTACTCGTTAATCTTATCCTGTTTTAATAATAAACTTACCCTTCAATATACGTATACGCGTATACACAAACGCGTTTGTATACGATGATAGTGATAGCTTATGCTGTATATAAATAGAGATATTTAAAATTAAGGGTAATGGTTATTGTCCGACTTAACCATGGATATTCTCTGCATATGTAACGTTATATGTATTTATTATATGAAGGGAAAAATTATTCAATTCAAAATTGGATATTTTAAGACATCATATATATATATATATATATGTATATTTATGAAAATAACATAACAGTTATTAATAGATGATAGTTTTATTAGGCAAGGTCAACACTTAGAAACGCGCCCACTTCACAACACTGCATACACACGCGCGCATGCACGTACACGCGTTCACAACGCCGGCATATCGTACGTACGTATAGGGTACCCCATCAGCACAAGGTTACGGACGCAGTTGTACTCGTTACGGGTTCGCTTCACCTGACCCAGTACCGTCTGTCTGTCCGCCGTGGGGAACAGTACGCAAAGTCTGGCCATACTTCGGACCGTGTGGTCGAGCGCCACCGCCGTGACCCCCGACCCCGCGCCGGTCGTGCGTAACAGTCGCTGGTTCTGATCGTCATCGTCCAGGAGTCGCTTCAGCTTGCGTTCGAGCTTGAGTTTGTGCCCCGTTAAAGTCACGTGCAGCGTTCTGATGAGCGACCACTGAGCTGCCACCTAGGGGATGAATGCGCGTGGTCGTGTTAGGTCAGCTGACCGCGGCGATAGAAAGGGGACACGCGTAATTGTATCTATATATATATATATATATGCGTATATATATGCGTATATTTATATAAATTTGTTACCTACAATAAAATTAGCTATCATCACATTAAATATTTACCGTATACTCACATGATTGACGAGGTAGTTAACCACTACACACGTAGTACATGACCTATATATGACCTCTATCATATAAACTCTATCGCGATAGATTATAAATATATTAATAATACGACTTCGGTGCAAGTAATTACGGCTGCGAGATATGCTATTGTGTAATTAATGTTAACATGCGGGGGCTGGTTAAATTCCCACGGGTAGGGTAAATTAAATATTAATAACGAGTAACTTATATTACTCTAAATGGTAAATTAGGTATCTCGCAAAGGTTAATTACTCACACATGTACATTACACTCTCACAAGGGTAAATTAGATCTCTCTTAAAGGTAATTTATAAATCTATCAGGTGTAAATTAAATATATCATATGGGTAGATTATAACTATCGCAAAGATAAATTAATACTGATGAAAACTAGATTTATGAGGTAATTACAGTTAAGTCACTTCTAATAACTATTACCATTTAACACTACCATCGATATCCGCGTATGTAATGTATCTAATACACACACACACACATATATATATATATATATATATATATATATATATATATATATATTATAATATAGATCTGGCAGCTTTGCTATCTAATTATCGTTAGATAATATTTATACTTTATACTTTCGATTATAAATTTCGAATGTATATTTGTTACAAATAAATCACAAATCAATCAATCACAGCCTATGATTCATAGGTGACCTAATGACCTTAATATGGCGTAATTAATATGTAATACGATTGCGACACTAATCGTTATGCGGTAATATTAAGTGTTCGCCTATCATTACACTAGTGTCACGTGATATAATAGCACCGCTACCAGGTTAGTAGGAGATATGTGCACATGCGCAGATTACAATAGGCCACACTCGCATCAAGTACTTGCTATAGGACGTCCCTATAGTACTACAGTGATAGTTGTTAGGGGATACTAGATATAGGCTAGGATTAAGTTCTACAAATAGATTTTTATATTTAGGTTATTGGAAAAATAGAAGTCTACTAGAAGCTTGATTGCTCCTTCTTCTTCATTATTTATTTATTTAGTGACATGTTTAACATTATGAATAATTATATTTATAAAAATGATTACATTATTATTAATATTTATTTATCTATCTACATTTTATGAATGCTTATTTCGGGGTTATATTTTACGTACAAATATAATTTATATATATTTTCAAATAAATTACTTAATATTTAATAATATAATATAAAAAAACATGTATAATCTAAATATGTTATGCGATTTTCGATATTTTTTATAAAATCACGAAAATAAATTAAATTGTTACTAATGTCAAGTTAAACGTATACTAATACTATAATATGATGCTATACTATAGTATACTATAGTATGTTACGTATAGTATACTATAGGTGGCTACGTTATAACGCTAATACGATCACATACATGTATAGTGTATGCATGTGTGCGTGTGTACAGCTTACTATCGCGTACATTAATGTATACAGAGCTGCATACAAGATATCATACTCATACGTCTAATTCTAATCCATTTAAATTTAATTTCGTTATAAAAATGAGTATCCCTCAATTCAAAATAACTACATTACTCTCTGTAACATAACCACTATATATAGTGTATATCATTAGTATTATACTGTTTATCTAACATAACTTGTTAGTAATATTTATGAACAACTACTATTATATCATTCTCGCGATACACAAATATTAGATTAAGCTTTATTTATAAAATAGTAGAATATCGCAAGCCTGTATTACTACAGTTATACGAACAAATATTAATAAATACACTATAAATATATATATATATATATATATATATATATATTTATTATTTTGTTGTTATTTTATTTTGGTGGAGTCCTTTCATACCATCCAGCCACTTAGATGAAGTTTTCACTTGTAACCATATAGTTATAATGTACATTCGAAGCCGCTCTCATGTTAAGGCATCCATGGTAAATATATATATATATATATATATATATATATATATATATATACATATACGAATGTACGGCGCACTAACTCTAGAAAGTTCTCGAGCGGAATGAGTCAGCGGTTCAGTACGACAAGGTAAGAACCACAAGATCAACACCGCTGTGACGCATGCGCAGGTCAACACGTACAGGAAACACGTGGTCCACAGTAACGAGTCGATCTGAGGTGTCAGCACCACGTCGTATCTGTTACGTAATAAGAGGTAGGTGTTACTACTCCTATAGGTGTTAGATAGATAATCGTACGTTAGATAGGTAATGCTTGTGAATAGTCGACTATTTTAATATGTATAATTACATTTTAATAAATCAACTGTTTAAATAAATATATATATATATATATATATATATATATATATATATATATATTTACAACACGTAAATTAAAAATTTGTCAATTTAAATCGAATATGAATTATAGAGGTCCATAGAATGTATATATAAACGAAAATTAAATAGAACTAACAATATAAATAATTTGTCTATAAAATGAAATTTAAAATATATATATAAATAAGAAATTAGACCATAGGTTAAAAAGTGGCTAACATTTTAATGAATCAAATGAATAATTAATATATATATAAGTATATATATACATCTAAATATAATTATATAATATAAACCTCAACATCTTACGTATATATTCAGGGTTTGATATGACGCATTTGTTGTTAGAGCCACAGTATCCGCTAGCGTTGGAACATAGTGAGGTCGTCTATATAGTATATCATAGTGTATGTTTATTGATGATACCTGTATAGCTCAGTTGGCTAAGGCACCAGACACACACAAGCAGTTGAACGCGGGAAACACGTAGTGGGTTCGAGCCCCGCCCGAACCATTAAAATAAGTCTTAATATAATATTTATAAGTGATATTATATAATTGTGTATACAATAATTATAGGGACGCTTTAAATTTATGTACGCCTTTATATCGAGGGGAGATTATAAGCATATGGTTGATATCAGTTAACATTTGATCTAAGTTCCTGGATGGGATTCAAAATATAGAATAAAACACACCAATAACATACTTATCATTATATTTGTCATTAGCATATGATGTATTGTAAGGAAGATATTATATAGTAAACAGAATGTAACATTCAGTTAATGCAATGTAATTCTTGTCGGGATAGATAGTGTTTGTAATATTTAATTATTACGATGAATCAGATTTGTCGAAGAATCATTCGTTCGTTGATAGAATTGCAGTTACTAATAATATATAGGAGACATGGGTAAATAATTTACAATAGTGAATTCGATACAGAATGAGGGATATGGGCAAAGTAGCTAGTTAAAATTAATAATTAATTTACTGATTTTTAGAAAATGAAATAACTGAATATACAAGTATGAGCACCACATAAGATATATATATATATATATATATATATATACATATATATATATATATATATATATATATACAAATAGGGATAATTGTGATAACTAACAGGCCTATACACGGACTCGTTGGAGTAGATAAACTCTTGAATAGGAGCGCAAGTAGACGTGGAGTTAAGCCTACAGCACATCTCGCACGTGTTGTGTTCGCATTCACAGTCTTTCCACCCGTTGTATTCGCATCTCCTGTGGTGATTACGGCAGCGTGATATATATATATATATATATATATATATATATATATGTGTATGTGTGTATATATATATATGTGTATGTATATATATATATATATATATATATATATATATATATATAATATGCCACTTATGAGTTTATTGTATACTTTTAGAGTTTTTTAAACATTTATTATTTGGATGCAACTATGTGAGAATGACTTTGTAAATATATTTTAAAGTATACTTTACGTTTTTGAAATATATTATTAGTATTTATTTGCGTTTGTTATATATTAGTATTATTGTATAATTTATATATATAAATATATATACTTAAATGTAAATAAATCAAATTAGTTACTTTTTTCTTGTTAAAATGACATGTACGATCGTCGCAAATAGAAACATTAACAACAATATAAACAATATAGCGATACAGAATGATGTATATATGAATTCTAGAAATATACTAAAAGATATATCACTATTAAGAAAAACAAAGAGAAAAAGTGAGGATATATATGTAAATATAGAACGGAATACAATCATACAAATTAAGGTACACATATAATATAGTAATGGTACAATTATATTTAAAGGTACCTATTATAGCACATGTAAATTATACATTTTTAAATAGATATTTGTCACATTTAAAAGGTATACCGAGAGGCCAATATCTGTACATTGTATTATGATGTTGTGTACCTTAATGTGTAAACAGAAAGAGTTATATTAATGAGGTATAAAGAGAGAGAGAGATCGTGAAATGGAGATACACTAAAGAGTGAAGAATGACAGAGAGATAAAGGGGCGACAATAGAAATAAATATATCGGGGGGAAATAGAAATGAAATAAAGAGGAAGAGGGGTTAGGGAGATACGGGCAAATAGATTGACTAACGATACATTACAAGATCCGCCTGAACATACCGCAGTCTCCCCCAGGCAAAGCGTTCCATCTTCTAGCAATTCGGATACCGGGCAACTCGTGCCCACTCCATCACATCGAGACAATCTGGTACATTCCGTGACGGGTCGACATTCTATACCTTTAGTTTCTATCTACGTCCACGTATAATGTTTATATACGTTTATATATATATATATATATATATATATATATATATATATATATATATATATATATATATATATATATATATATATTTAAAGTGTGTGTCTATATATTTATATTTATTTGAATTATACAATATATTAAATTATAAACAATTAAATATATATATATATAAAATATATTTTAATATCTATCAAATTGGAAATGTACATATTCATGTGTAATAATCTCACTACAAAGTATATACATTACAATTTTATTCATACTATTTAATTACAATATACGGTGTAATAATATGTGTAATCGATGTATCGTATTATATAATAGGTGGCGTATTATCATAAAAGTACCGATATCATAGCGTCATATGATGTTACGGTATTACGTCAAATATATATACTTTTTTTTTGGAAATTCCATTTTTAGAATCATGATTATATTTATATATTTTTAATTATAAATAATTATATTTATTATTAGTGTTAGGGTATCAAGCAAATAATATTCATTCTAATTAAAATGTAGTTAAGTATATGTTGAATAGAATGAAAATAGCAAACCTGACAATGTTCATTACAACAAACACTGGACTTTGGGCTACATTTGTAGTGTAGCTTTCTATTTATCTTACAGCCATTATCTTTATCCGAAGGTATACAACATTTATCAATCTATTGAAAGTAATGAACTTAAATATATATATATATATATATATATATATATATATATATATATATATATATATATATATATATATAATATATATTATATACTATAAATTATATATATATATATTTTCGTGATATTTATCGCTTTATATTTATCAAATATTAAATTACACATACATATAATATAATATAGTATAAATACTATATATTTTTTACAACTTTATAAATTATATGTATTCGATATTTATTCAAATAATTTGGTAAATAATATAATTATAAATAATATTCATAATATTTATTTCATAAGTTATATTCTATGATTTGTACGCAAAATATATAGTTTTCAATGATTTTCCTCTGAATATATTATATTTCAATGATCGATTAACATATATAAATATGATTTAAACCAGTGTATTTAACTGTAGGTAATTATATGAAACACTATTTAATCATACAATAAATGGTCAATAATATTTATATGCAATATATTTTTGCAAATATATGCATATACTTATGCATACATTGTCACGCATACTATATACTATATTATAGTATATACGATATACTTCAGTTATATAACTATGTTAAATTCGAAAACAAATGTATAATTTGGAAAATCAATAAGTCACGGATAAGATTTAACATAGACCGAATATGATGACAGAGCTTTTCCTAGTATCACATTCACTATATCATATAGGTAGAGCCCGTACATACATATACAGTATATGATATACTACACCTCCTATAGAGGAGGGATAACTACGTGGAGATGTACACTAACGATGAGACAATGTTTATCCGGCCCGCAATCGCATTCCTCGTCACGGTCGACCGCGTAATTCCCGCAGGCCGGCCTCACCTCTCGTATACAGTTCGAGTCGACCAGAATAGGCGCTATCTGTAGCCGGCTACAATCACTGAAGCGGAACGAAGTCGCTCTATTAGTGCGCATGTCGGACGCGTGCATTACGTAAGCCGAGCCCAGCTGCCGCCCATCGTCGGAAGCGCACTGCCCGGTGACGTCATCGTGGTGCGAACCGAACGAGTGACCTAGTTCGTGGGTAAGGGTCAACTCCAACGCCGCTTGGGTCAGTTGAAAGCCGTTGCGGCGAGAGGACACGAACAAAGTGTTGTAGCGACGTAGACTCCGACGTCCCACACGAGCCGCCCGTTTACAGATACCACCCACGCTGTTTCGACGACGACGACGACGACCGCGTCGTTTGATGGTACCCGTGTAGGCTAGACCCACTATATCATCGTCCATGGTGCGATCTATAAATAGAACGCCGAGGCAGGAGCCCTTCGGCCATTTCTCGACGGCGAATCGAGCCATTTCGAGGAGGAGATTGTGCGGGCTGGTGGTATTCGAAAACGAGGAGCTACCGCCGGTGTTCACCGCTAGGCGAGCGATAGACACGCCCACATTGTCGGCGATACCGTCCGAGTTGAAGTCGACAACCCGGAAGTGACGGTCGGCTCCGGACACCGTCCGAGTGACGGTGTCCACTACGCACGAGATGCTGTTCCGGCAGGCACCGGCGTAGAACGAATGGTCCACGTAGATATCGATATCGCAAACCTGGCGAACGGAATTCGCGCGAGGAGAGGAATGCGGAGTTTCGGTCGTCTGCTTTTTTTCGGAATGCGGAGTTTCGATCGTCTGATTTATATCGGAATATTTTACGGTGTATTCGTCGTCGCTGAAAGATAATTCTATAGTCTTTGTAGTATTCGTCTGTGTAGTCACGTGTTTCGATATCGTATTCGTAACGAGTAATACTATTATTGTGAATAGTTTTTTTCTATGCTTTAAATTGTACATCGTATATTAATACTATCGTATGAGAATTAATTAGAAACATAATTAAGTAAATTTTGATTATATCAATACGAAATTTTATTTTTTATTTTTATTGTTGTTTACATTTTTATAAATACACAATAATAAATACACGTTAGGCTATATAAAATTAAAATAAATATAATTATATATATTAATTTTAATATGATAATTATGATGATATTTATTAAACACCGCTAATAATAGCATATATACAATTATTGAACGTGTGAGAAATAAAAAGAATATTACTTAAATAATTATTAATGGAAAATTAATAAAATTAATAAAATTAAATAAAAACAAAAATAGATAAACAAATATAAAATATATATTAATAAACTAAGTTATAAAAAATAGTTAATATACAGTTTTAAATATTCGAAATATATAATCGAAAGTATAAAGTATAAATATTTGCTAACGATAACATACGTTATAGAAATTAACAAAGAGTAATCAGGGGCGGATACATGACTTTTTCAAGGGGGTGGGGCTGACATTCAAATAAAACTATATTTTTAAAATAAGACATATTTACTATGCTAATATTAAATTGAATAATATTTTTGTATATATATATAAATTAAATACTATATTAAATTAAATAGAATAATATTTTATATTTTATTGAATAAAAACTATTAATCCAATATATTAATCAATTGCATTCTTCTTGGATTACGTAATGCAAATTTGGAAATAATATAGCAAAATCGATCTCTATGTCTTTATTTATTATACATATATACTATATATAATAAAGAAAGTCTATTTTGTTGATCTTCACTCATAGTCGAATATTCTTAATTGGTTCACATTCACACAAGGTAACTGGATAGATCCATCAATAAAAGCATTTCATAGATATTAGGAAAAAGTTTATATAATAATATATATAAATTATAAATTATTTAATAATTTCAATTTACCTTGAATGAATGAATGAATTTTATTTACCGAATATTTGCTATAATAATAGGAGGGATACCCATAAGCTATGTTTAGCTTATACTAAGGATACCATTAATAAAATAATAATAATAATAATAATAACAACAATAATAATAATAATAATAATAGTAGTAGTAACATTATAATGGTAATAGTCGAGATATGATGATATATCTTATATTGATAATGAAGTCACATAACGTAACATAATATGTAAAGTGATATAGATGCATGCATGCAGCCGTGCAAGTAACGTACATTGAGGAATTTCCAAACCAAATCATGCGAGAAGTATCGGGTTGGTCAGGCCCATATGGGTTGGTCAGGCCCTGGGTTGTTAAATCCATAAATTGTAATGTTTTGTTGACATAATCGTCACATGATCAATTAGACAATATCCCCTGGTAATCACAAACAAGCCACATGCATATCTCTACGCACTATTAAAATACGTACATACCAAAAAATAAAAATAAATCATACTTATAAGTAATAATAAATAATACAGTGAGTAAGCAAACTCAATTACTCAAATAACTCAAATACTCAACATGTTAGTAGAATTACGAAAAAAAGTTTGATATAATAAAATGTATATAAATAATTTTAATAAAATAATAAAGGGTAATAAATGGAAAAATGACTTTTCCATTCCAAGCTGCATTAACTCTGAGCTTGGATATTGAGATCGTGTAGGATCTGGTGAATAATATAATGTTAGAATATAAAACCTGTATATATTAGATTCTTATTTTAATACAAAATTGTTTTAATGTAATACTACTATAAATAGATTTTAGAGACATTGGAAGATTGTTCCAGCATCTAGGTCCATTATTTGTTATATTAAATTGTTTACAATTATTTTTTGCAAAAGGGTTTATAAATCTATACGAATCTCGCATGTTATATTTTGAACAATATCTTATGAAATAATTAGTAAGTCTTTGAGGGATCATACCTTTTATAACTCTGAACATGAATTTACATGTATTAACAAATAGTAGTTCTTTAAAAGTAAAGATTCTCTGTTGTTTATAGATATAATCATCATTAGTGTTGTTTATAGATATAATCATCATTAGTTCTACTATTTTTCCTGTATAATAATCGTATAGCTTTATTCTGAGCTATAGATATATGTCTCGTATGTTATTTCATAATTGTTACCCCAAATATGGATACAGTAGTTAATATGACAATGAAATACAGAGTAGTATAATAGTTTTATAATGTGAATAGGTAATATTTTAATTAATTTTCTTAGAATTGAAATGCCATAGTATAATTTAGATTTAACCAAATTTGTATGAATTTTCCAGTTCATATTAGCATCAATTGTAATACCAAGACATTTTATAGAATTTTTCTGAATAATTCTAGTATTATGTAATATAATAGCTAGTTTAATTTTATCATTATTAAATACTATAAAGTTTGTTTTGTTTAAATTAATTGTTAGTTCGTTAATAGAAAGCCATATATCTAGATATTTTAAAGTATTGTTCATATTAGTTTCAAGTTCAACAACATTATTTGCATGGAAAGTAATTGAGTTATCATCAGCAAATAGTACAAAATGACCTAGAGATTTAATATTTAATATATCATTTATAAATATCAAGAATAATAAGGGTCCAAGGATTGAACCTTGAGGTACACCATATTTAATATTATTTAATTGTGATTTAGAACTATTATAAGATACATATTGATTTCTGTTACTAAGGAAAGATACTAACAATTTAAGAACCACTCCTCGAAAACCATACTTCTCTAACTTTATTATCAGAATATCGTGACTGATGGAGTCGAATGCTTTCTTTAAGTCAATCGATAGAGTAGCACAGTATTTCTTTTTATTCAAGGATATGAACCCAGTTAGATCTATGACATGTTATCGAGAGTACTTAAGTACTTAACAATTATTATCGTATTAGGTATACCTATATATATAGATCTTTATTCTCTGTCCATTTAACTTCCCAGAAAATCAATTCGGTTTTTATTAAATGTATCTTTGGTAAATCATCTTTTACTAATTCATAAAACTTTAATATATTTTCTTTCCATGAATCCTTGTTTTCATTCATCACTTTTGGAATTAATAATGCTCCAAGAGATATATACAATATGTATTTATTGAATCTTTTCATCTCCATTATTAAATGATCAAAGAATGTAATAGATATTACTTTTTTTAAATACTCTTCAGATGATGAAGCAAGTATAAACAATCGGCCATTTAAAGATTCACTGTAGGATAACCAAGAATATGTGTGTAACCACTTCATGTGAAATGTAAGAGTATTTCCATTTTCTTTTTGTGATTTATAAACGTAATATTTGATGGATTGTTGTGCGAGTATTTTCTTTAGCAGAATATACCTTTATTCGTGTGTTTTATTGTTAATTCATTATAAATAGTGCCAATATCTTTAAATTAGATTAAAATTAATGAATATACTTAAAATAAAATATGTATAAACCTACCTATAATTGATATTATAGGTTTTGCTGATTTAACCATATTATCTATTTTAAAATCATATATTTTACAATCATGGGGGGGGGGGGGCTAGAGCCCCCCTAGCCCCCACATGTATCCGCCCCTGGTAATACGAAATTAATAAAATTAAAGAAATTAAAACGTTATACAGTAACCGTAAAAATAAACGAAAATGATCGAAAATATAATAAAATATAGCGTAAAAATAATCGAAAATAGAAATAAAATACATTGTTTTGTAAATGGCATCGAAATATTAAATGACAACTTTAACTATATTGAATTATTCTTATATTAGTAACCTAGCAACCTCTCTTTTGCATGAATTCAGTTATCTACATATTCGTAGTTTTATTTTGAAAGACTATATAATGAATGCGAGCTGTATATCTGAAGCATATTATGCAGCCACGTACATACAATCATCTAATGATGTATTATAAGTAGTATATGTAATATACTTCTATTCTATTGTGTAGTATTCGTTTGTTCTAATTCATATTAAGTAGTTGGCATAAGTAAGTTTCAGTTTCAGTTGTTATCAATTACTGTACGAAGTTCACGCATCACTATAGTCATACTAATAATGGGTATTAACAGAATAATACTGAACTTCGTACAGTAATTTATATATACTGAAACTCAAACTTACTTATGGCAACTACTTAATATGAATCAGAACAAATGAATACTACACAATACAATATAAATATATGATGTATATCCATGTATTTAGAATTAGGAAGTTATTGAGATTCTGTCGAATTTTCTTTTATTAAAAACATTCTAGTAGTAGATTTTATAATATTATTTATTAGATATATATATATATATATATATATATATATAAATAATGATAATGATGTTTATTTATTGAATCACACATATAATAATATCGGATACAAATGGACCCCTCAATAAGTCATAGACTTGTACATGTTATAAATAACCGTGAGGAGCCCCGGAAAATACAAAATAAATAGTAACATTTTTTTTTCTTGTGTTTTGATTTATCGTGTATTACATTCTTGATAAAAACAAGAGAAAAACAAGAACTGCCTGGGTTCGAACCCGTATATATACATATATATATATATATATATATATATATATATATATATGTATATATATTATCTGGAATTACCCTCTAGGTGCCCTAGTCATAAATATTATTTTTCTGAAGCTGAATATTTATTATAAGCTTATGCTTCAGTTAATAATTCAACTTATATTTATTAATAATGTATTTAATTACTTTAACGATATTAAATGTGAAGTTTTATGGCTGCGTTTATGTGAACTAATGAATGCAATTAAGAAAGAAAAGCTACGTTTAATGATGCGAACAATAATATTACGCAATAGTCATTAAAGTGATGATAATAACAAAAGTTTAAGTTAATAGGATAACGGGTTTTATTTGTGAACAGTGAGGTGATATATTTGTAGGTACCATTACGTTATATAAGATTAATTTGCATCTATCTATCTATAGTTATTGCTACATTCTTAGTAGATACCCGTACGGTATTCATCGATATAACAACATTAGCTAACTCGTTATAGCGACCGTCGCTGTACGCGGCGAATAGTGACGAGTTACGAGTTACGAGGTTCGGTTGTAACGATCTGAACGTATAAAAGAGGGGGCTGTATTTAGTAACGTATTCATTCGTTATCACTGGTTAACTACGCAGGGGTAGCATACGTACATCATAGGCCTGCATATCGTTAGTAAGTGGAGTGTTTAAAATATAGGTATACCTACTAACTTATAACTCTATAGAGTATATAACTATGTAACTATAGTTATAACTATATATATATAAATATATATATATATATATATATATATATATATATAAATATAACTATACATATAATATATAACAATATATATACCTAACTATATATATATAATGATATATACCTACATATAACTATAACTACCTGGATATATACACGTGAAAAATATGTCAGCAGCAGCAGCAGCAGCATCAGAGGTGACTCGATAACACCCGTCCATCGTCACCTACACAAGCCGAGTCTACTTGTGGTATAGTGGTACATCTTACCCAGCCTCCAACGCGAGATGGAGTTCGCTTTGTATTGGACGCTGACATCGTTATTCGTGCTATGCGTTGCGTCACGTAAACTCGATATCAGATACCCTCCAGCACAGAAAACAAGTACTATGAGAAGTTAGTGTATACTAGCTAACCACAGATTTTGCGAAGCAAGGATATAACACTCCCTATGCATGCAACGTAATTTATTAATACCCAATGCCGCTGCTAGCAGTAGTATCGAAATCACTGAAATAGATTTAGGTTCGGCTCTGTTTGCATACAACAATGTTTTATTTGCTCTATTAAATTGCATGCAATAAAATTAGCTTTTACTCACTAAATATATACTTATAGCATTTAAAACATACATATTTATTTTTTATATATTAGTAATGACCACTTAGTTTTCATCATATAAATATTAATTTAAAGCATATTATTTAACATTCTAAAAGTGTATTGTTTGATACTAATTTACATTATAAAAAACACATATTTCCTAAAAGTAAACCGATATAAGTGGCACTGAGGTATTTTGTATACAAATTCGAATTACACGATTCGCGAAGTATTATATATTTCCTTAGAAAAATCTTTGAGCTAACTATGTGCTTGAGATATATCAGTAATATATACATATACACTTGTATACATTATATACATATTCTATAGTAGTATATAATGTATACAGTATACGCTACTACTACTACTACTACCACTACTACTACTACTACTACTACTACTACTACTACTACTACTACTACTACTACTACTACTACTACTACTACTACTTCTACTACTACTACTACTACTACTACTACTACTACTACTACTACTACTACTACTACTACTACTACTACTACTACTACTACTACTACTACTACTACTACTACTACTACTACTACTACTACTACTACTACTACTACTACTACTACTACTACTACTACTACTACTACTACTACTACTACTACTACTACTACTACTACTACTACTACTACTACTACTACTACTACTACTACTACTACTACTACTACTACTACTACTACTACTACTACTACTACTACTACTACTACTACTACTACTACTACTACTACTACTACTACTACTACTACTACTACTACTACTACTACTACTACTACTACTACTACTACTACTACCTGACTACTACTACTACTACTACTACTACCTGACTACTACTACTACTACTACTACTACTACTACTACTACTACTACTACTACTACTACTACTACTACTACTACTACTACTACTACTACTACTACTACTACTACTATAACCTGTAACCTAACCTAATGTTTTAGGCACTGCCATCAACTTCATCAGAAATTTTCGGCCGTGCATTAAATGTTGACTAGTTGTTATTAGGATAAGCCAAAGAGAAAAGATATGTATTAAGCTTATTTTTGAATAACATGGTTGATTGAATAGAACGAATGTTATAAGGAAGTCTATTCCAGGCTATATGTACAGATATTGAGAAGGCTCTCTTTTGTTTTATGGATACATTACGCAAATCTGGTATGACTAGAGTATACTTGAGGCAAAGTCGTATTGGGCGTGATGATGTATAGGGAGTAAGTAGAGTATGTAAGTAGTCAGGTTGGCTGTGATGAGTGGCATGATGGGTTAGCATACATATTTTATATATTATTCTGTATTTAATTGGGAGCCAGTGTAATATTTTCATGTAAGGTGATATGTGTGTTCTAGAGAATTTATTTATATTGTATATGAGTCTGACTGCTGAATTTTGCAAAAGTTGTAGTTTATGTAGTAAATAATCCGGTATACCATTAATAATCGAATTACAGTAATCTAATTTAGGTAGAATAAGAGATGTTATAAGTAGTTTAGCAATTTCAGTGGATATTGAAGGTCTAATAATTTGTATAGTGTATAATATAAAATTTACTGATTTAATTATATTGGAGATCTGATGTGTAAATGATAATGTGGTGTCTAATATAATTCCTAGATTACGGGCTGATCTGGAGTAAGGTTACCAATATATATATTTGGAATAGTGGACTTATTTGATAAAGAAATATGGAGTGCAATGGTTTTTGAGCTATTCAGTGAGAGAGAGTTTGAGTTTAGCCATGTTCGACTATCCTCAAGGCAGTTGTTGAGTATAGGTATATCTTTAGTAGGGTCTTTTAAAATCATATATACTTGTAGGGAATCTGCATAGGAATGGTAGCCAATATTTGGATATTTATTAAAAATATCAAATATTGGGATCATGTATATATTGAAGAGTATTGGTCCGAGAACAGATCCCTGCGGTACACCATGATGGATTGACCGAGGTGTGGATGTCAGAGAATCAATCTGAATAGAAAAATATCTATTTTGAAGATATGATTTGAACCATTCAAGAGCGGTTCCATTTATACCTATAGACTGAAGTCTTAACATTAAAGTGCTATGATCTAAGGTATCAAATGCTGCTGAAAGATCTAATAGTATGATCACAGAGCTATGTTTATTAAAGGATGCACGCTGAAGGGAATTAATAATATAGACAAGAGCTGTTTCGGTATTTTTCTTTTTAGTATAAGCACTCTGAAATTTATTGAGGATTTTGTTACTGAGTATATAGTCATTAAGTTGATTAGCTACAACTCTTTCAAGTACTTTAGAAATATACGAGAGATGTGATATCGGCCGGTAGCTCGCGAGCAGTGATTTATCCAAGTCAGGTTTTTTAATAGTAGGAGAAACATTAGCTAACTTCATACACGAAGGTACTGAGCCAGATATAATTGATTCTTCGATTATTTCCTTATAGTACATAACAATATAAGGTATCAGCTTATGTAAGAGGGTGACAGGAATGGGGTCAATGGAACATGTTGATTTCACAGACAGGAGAAGCTTCTCAACCAGCGAAGTAGATGGAAGGTTCAGTAATGAAAGAGAATATGGAGGGATGGTTGGTACATATGATAGAGGGGAGGGAAGAGATGTAATAATGTCATTTACTTTAGCGGTAAAGAATATATCAAAGTTATTAATATTATCTAATATAGAAGTATCTGGAAGAATACGTCGATTAAGGCGCCCTAGTAGTGTATTGGATATTTTAAATATTTTCTTATTGTCTTTTCCTGCGTTAGTAAGTAGATCAGTATAATAATTTTCTTTCGTTGTTTTGAGTAAACTACGATATTGCTGTCTGCATAGTAAAAATATGTCAAAGTCGGTAGTAGATTTAGATCTACGCCAGCATTTTTCGGCTTTTCGTGGTTTTCGTTTTTCGGTGACAAGATTATTATTAAACCATTTTGAGTTATCACGTACTATGATCGACTTTTGTTTAATAGGTGCATGAACATCAAGAGTAGAGGAAAGAATATAGTCAAAATGGGATAAAGTTTTGTTGTTACCACAAATGTAAATATTATTAATAAAGTCTTCCATAAATTTTGAAATATCAATTTTAGCAATATTTCTAATTTTAATAGTTTTTGATAGGCGGGTTGGCTTAGGGACATGGATATTAAAAAGGACAATGTAGTGGTCAGTTATAAAGTTATGAGTTACAGTGTTGGAAATTATATCAGATGATTTATTTGATATAACAAGATCAAGAATATTGTTTGCTGTATGTGTAGGGGTAGTGACTTTTTGGGACAAATTGTGTGATTCAAATATATCGTAGAGATGTCGAGAATTATGTGAAGTAGAGGTGATAGGAATATTAAAATCACCGGTTAGAATTGTTTTAGGAGTTAATACGTAAAGTAGAATATCGAGTTCTTCAATAAAATGAGGAATAGATTGATGCGGTGGTCGGTAGATGGTTATTATTGTAAGTGGAAGTGAGTTATTGGGATGAAATGTGCATGAAAAAGCCTCGGAATGTTCAAGAGAAAGGTCTTTATAGCTTATTAGCTTAATACACTTGTTATATAATACACCTAATCCTCCACCAAAGTGGGAACTAGGTCTTGGAAGGTGAACGAAGCTTAATGTATTTGTGTTTAATGTGGCAATTATGGGGGTATCATTAAGATTAAGCCATGTTTCTGTAATACACATAATATCTAAGTTAAGATCAGTAAATAATTCGATTATAAGATCAGCTTTATTTCTGATAGAGCAAACATTAAGTGTTGCAGCCTTAATATTGGATAAGTGTGGAATTTTATATGGTGCAGAGGACATATTTATATTGGAGACGGTAGGTAAGGGACAGGGTTGGTTTATGATGTGTAGTGAGGATGAATGAGATTGGTGAATGATACTGGTAGGAATGGTGAAGGTTGAGGATATTGATCTGATGTGGTTGTCATGGGTGGTTATATGTCATTGTGTGTGTTGGTCATTGACTAAGTCAATTTTATTTGTATTATGTTTGGTCTGTATATATACTTCATAAGAAGTCTTCCATGTTTTGAAATCATATTCTGTAATATTTATGGGATTACAGGACCAATCTATTTTTGAGTTCTTAGTTTGACGTAGTTCAAATGTATTATTATAATTATTATATGTGCACCTAGTGCCAGTTGGTGTTAAACTTTCTTTTATGGCATGATATATAACTCTACCTCTGAATATTTCATTGCCTGAGCGTTGTTCTCGTATATAAAGATGGGAGAATCGGGGGTCTTTTTTAATATGGTTCACATTGGAATGAAATGTGTATAGAGAGTTAGGTGAGTTGAAGTATATTACACATATTGAGTTTATAAATTTGTATGAGGTCAGAGAGTTTTTAGACATATTTAAATATGAAAGTATTTTATATACGAAGTTAATATTTCTTTCATCTTCATTCAGATGTTCAATAACAAGAGAATTAGATGGAGTAGTATTAATTACAGGTATAGTAGTATTAACTTTGTTTATGGGCATGTATGGGCTTTGTCGTACAGCTGAAGAGTATGATATATTTAAAGGATGAGTAGGTGGTGGAAAGTGTTGTTTTGGGGGGTTATAGGGTATTGTAGGGGTGAATGTAGGTGGTATTATGTGTTTATATATCGTACTGGTATTATGTACTAGTTTACATATATTATTTAATATCTTATCTTGTTTATCAAGACGGATAAGGATATCCTTTGTGGAGGATTCGATATTGTTTATTTCACCTTTAAATGTATTTAAAGGTAGAGGGCAACTTGGTTGAATAGAGTTACCAATGCATATATTACATCTAAATAAGAAAAATGGTGACTCAAGTATTGATGTAACATGCTTGATTACAGGGTTGCTAGATACCCATGCATTAGGTGTACTACCATAAGGGTGAAGACACTCATAATGCACAATGATATTGCATATACATGTGACATATTTATCATGTTCATTAACTTTATTACAGTGAACACATAATTTGTTATCCATGGTTAGGTATTATATATTAATTGATGTATGTTTATAAATCAGTGTATGCTAATATACATGTACTGAATAATACACACATAAAGTAATACTATATACAGTGTAAGATAAACAAAAATGTATATGAGTGTATATGAATGTATATTAATGTGTATGAATGTATATGAATGTATGTTAATGTATATAATGTATATGAATGTATATATAATGTATATGAATAATGTAATAATATAATAATAGTACAATGATGGTATGAATAGAGATTATGAATTGAAATAATAGAACAAATAAAAATGTAAACAACAATATAATGGAAATGTTATGCTCCAGTGATTTTGAGAAATTTTTAAATATGAATGATATAAAGTTGAAATAAACCAAAAAGTAGTGAATGAAAAAAATAATTAATGAGTAAATAATGTGTGTTATATGTTTATAGGTGTGATGATTATATTATATTCGTGGATGACTTATCTGAATATCGGATTAGGCAGGCTAAATTAATTTGAATTTAAATTGATGTTTAGCAGAATAATGATAAACAGGAAGAAGTACTACTACTACTACTACTACTACTACTACTACTACTACTACTACTACTACTACTACTACTACTACTACTACTACTACTACTACTACTACTACTACTACTACTACTACTACTACTACTACTACTACTACTACTACTACTACTACTACTACTACTACTACTACTACTACTACTACTACTACTACTACTACTACTACTACTACTACTACTACTACTACTACTACTACTACTACTACTACTACTACTACTACTACTACTACTACTACTACTACTACTACTACTACTACTACTACTACTACTACTACTACTACTACTACTACTACTACTACTACTACTACTACTACTACTACTACTACTACTACTACTACTACTACTACTACTACTACTACTACTACTACTACTACTACTACTACTACTACTACTACTACTACTACTACTACTACTACTACTACTACTACTACTACTACTACTACTACTACTACTACTACTACTACTACTACTACTACTACTACTACTACTACTACTACTACTACTACTACTACTACTACTACTACTACTACTACTACTACTACTACTACTACTACTACTACTACTACTACTACTACTACTACTACTACTACTACTACTACTACTACTACTACTACTACTACTACTACTACTACTACTACTACTACTACTACTACTACTACTACTACTACTAGGTTGCCTGTTCCGTACTACGCCTTACCCGCCTAAGCGAAACCTGAAGGGAGAGCTACAGAAACTGACCGATAAACATGACTCATGTTGTGACGGTACACCTTACATTTGGCGCGATGAGATCTGCTGTCAGGTAGGATGCTACGATAGCAGTACCAGTATTTTTAATATTAGTTATAACCTATAGGTGCATATTCAATATACAAAAATATCCCATAATAATGTATCTCAATTCCCAACTAAAACTGCCAAACTGTTCTCCATATACTCCTCTATAAAACCCTACTACTAGAACATACATTACTTCACATAATCTCCTAACTACCTACATCCCTATTCATACTTAAATCATCGTACTTATTCGTCACTATCACCAGTATCATCAGTATATTATTAACACCGACTATCGCCACCTACCGCCGCCTCAGGTGTACGTCTACTCTCGTAACCACGGTTACTCGCGTTGCTGCTACATCTACGCCTACGACTACCGCTACTTCTTCTGCTGCGCCGATGCCTGGATTCTAGATATCGGCGGTAATTGGGGTTGTTGCGGTAATAGGATATTCGATAGACGGACGAAGTACTGTTGTCCGGGAAATCGCGTCCTTCATTTAGACGTTCCGTGTGACCGGCCCACTCCGCCACCGAATGAAGACTCGTAGATAACTCGTCACGTGGTTTAGCCATCAAACTATTGTAATGAATGATTTATTTATATATATTAAATATACTTTTTATATAATTTATTTATATATATATATATATATATTTATATTTATATATTTATTTAAAGATGAAAACTAATTTCAATTTATTGTCAATAAATATATTCTCTTCTACCATATTCTATATAATTTATTTATATAATGTAAACTCTGACTATTTCGGACTTTAAATATTAAATATTTTAAATTATTTTATTAATGTTGAACTTTGGGTTTATTATTGTAGTTTATATTAATTCGCACCACTGTCTATCAACAAATACTCATTTATATTTATTCGCGACAATATAAACAGCATTATTTATAATTATTTTAAAACAATTTGAAATATTGTTTGTATAATACAAAATATTCATTGGCTCAACCAACTTCCATCGAAATTGTTTTTATTAGCTGGTAATTTTTTGAAAAATCGTTTATCTGATATTTTCATATTATAATATTTACAGCGTAATACAATGTATTAATTTTGTTGTTTTACATTAATATGAATTGATTAGTATACATAACTATAGATATGATACATTATTATTAATGTAATATTATAGATAATAAAATGATAATGTTATTGTTTATAAATTATAATAATACATTACTGATATTAATATTTTGTATATATTTGTTAAATTATACCCCTATTGTAAGATACTTTAAGATACATTTCATTACTACAATTATAATACAATACAATAAATGGACAAATAAATTAGTCGAACATATGTTGAGGTATTAGAGCAAATAATATGACTATAATATGATCTAATATGTATTATAAAAATGTTTAAATTATATCATCTCATAGTAAAGTGGATATGGAGAATAATACGGATAGCGAGGAGAATACACATACACGAAGGAATATTGGCTGTTCACAGTCACGTGTCATCATCTTGTTACGCCCATAATATCACATGATGCTGATACCGCCGCCGTTGAACGAACTTATACTTATTTTTTAGACAATGTAATATCACTAATATATATATATATATATATATATATATATATATATATATATATATATATATATTAATATATATAATATGATGTCACATTTTCTAAAACGTAAGTATTAGTATCATTTGGCAGAAGTATCAATATCGTATCAGTATCGTTTGATAATGGTATCAGCATCGTTTGACAGCTGAATCAGTATCATATCATATTCTGGTGTAATAAGAAGATAACATCATATCTTAAAACTTAACAAATTGTATACAATATTTAAAATGAATACAATAATTTAAAATAATGATTTTGATAGTGGAGCGAATAAATATAAAATGATGCTATATTGATTGGCAGTGACGCGAGTTCACACAAAGAAACGCTATGTAATATTTAAAGTCCGAAATAGTCAGAGTTCAATATTAAAGTCCGATATAAGTGCGATATATCATAAATGATACTGTATCAGTCCGGGATCAATGAACTAAATTCCGAAACCGGGTCCGAAGCCTGGGTCCGAATGACAACACGAATATATATATATATATATATATATATATATATATGTATATATATATATATATATTATTTAACTATAGTTAATACAGGAAAAATATATTGAATCAATATAATATCAATATTTATTAACATATTAGAAGAATATATAAACTACTAAAACTACAGTGTACACACTCTTAGTTAGTATACAAGATATCTGAGTGTTCTTAGTACAAGTATTAGTTACTACGAAGTGCGGCGCTACTATTTGGAGTACGGGTGGCGACACATAGTGGTGATACTAGACACTATACTTATTATATCTCTCGTCAAACGTAACAATTCCTTAATAATAGCAACGATTTTTCTAAGGAAAGATATAACACTCAGGCGAAATCGTGTAATTCTATTTTATATACAAAAAACCTCACCTATCAAGTGTCAATTTTCGGAACTATATGATGTTTATAATGTCAATTCGTATCAAACTATGAACTTTTAAAATGATAAATAACATGTTTTAAATAATTATTTTTATTATGAAAACTAAGTGATCATTACTAATATATAACAAAACAATATGATATGTTGGTTTTAAATGCTATAAAATCTATGTAGCGAGTAAAAGCTATTTATTGAATGTAATTTAATAAATAAATGATAAATTGTAGTATACAAATCGCGGCACACCTAAATAGATTTCGATACAGATGCTAGCAGCGGTATGTATGAATACTAATCACGTTTCGTGGATTGGTGTATTGTATATTTGCTTCACAAAATCTTTAATAATAATATTACGCGAATATTGTCATCTAACTATATTTAAAACGTCGTTAGATTTTAGTATATTATACGTATAGTGTCGAGATACTAGATACTGGATTATAGCCAATTTCTACTATACGGATTCATCATTTGTTATATGAGAGTGATAGTAGGAGACCTATACTATGATATGTCAGGATGATATATATATATATTCATAGATTGTTTACAATAAATAAGGCATGGGAGTCAAGAATAAAGTACACTGTTAAAAATATTTCTCTTTTAAATCCTTTAATGAATGCGGAATAAGTGTTAAAGATTTATGAAGCGCATTACGAGTTTTTTTATTCATCTTTGCACTAAAGGTTTTGGGAACCTTTATTGAAAACCTTTACTGATCTCATAAATTCGATTTAATGTTATTTGAGCTTTTATTGAGCTCATAAATTCGATTATAGAGAGATGTAGGATATATATTATATTATATACAATATAGTGTGAAAATATAGAGGAGGGCATAAAGGGGCCAGAAAACACAATCCAATATTAATCCGGATTCAATCCGAATTATAGATCCGGATCAAAGTCGAGTATTTAGGCTACTTTGAAATCCGAATTGAATCCGGATTATGATCCAGATTGAATCCGGATTATGATCCGGATTGAATTCGGATTTCAAAGTAGCCTAAATACTCAACTTTGATCCGGATCTGTGATCCGAATTGAATCCGGATTAATATTGGATTTCATGGATAATAAACATTTTATTACTGTAATTATAACAAAAAAAATCAATAATTTATAATGCTAATTTATATTATATTGTTATCTATAGATAAATATATATATTATGGCTAGAATTCTAGCCATAATATACACTTAAGTAATCTATATTATGGCTAGAAGTAATTTATATATTTATTTTATATCAATTTTATGTTGGCGAATAGATCTATAATATTATACTTATATGTTACATGTATGATATGTCCCCTATATATACCTTATATATGTACCCTCATATATAAGTATGATCCCTAAATACTTATATGATCTTAATTATTTTATAAGTATTTGTAAATATATTGTATTTTATATATATTGTAGTTATACATTGTTATATATAGGTTAAATAAATTGTTTTAAAAAAAAAAAAAATTTTTTTAATATGATAAATTTATCAACAAATATTTTTTTAATATGATATATTTATCAAATAATATTCAATATTTTTTATTTATTTTAATTAATTTAGATTCAATAGCTTTACTTAAATTTAATAAAATAATAAATAATTAAATAATTGGTAATATTTATAAATAAATATTTAATATATTTAATTTTTAAATACTTTTTGTATACATCTTTAAAAGCATACAGTGATAGCCTCATAATAGCAACATAACAACATAATTAATAGCCTAAATAATTACATTATGCTATTATTCTGCTATTATGTTGCCATTAAATGTATATTATGCTGCTATTAATTTGTCATGCTATTATGATGCTATTATGTTGCTATTTAAAGTTTATTATTCTATTATTATGATGCTATTAATTTTAAAAGTATAGTATGCTGCTATTATGTTGATATTATTAAAATAACATTTGAGGCTATTAAATATTCTGTTATGATGTTATTATGAGGCTATTACTGTTTTCTGGATATATATATATATATATAATATATACAATTTGTCAATTGGTATTGAACTATCAAAATTAAATCCGTATCACTTAATCTGGATTGAATCCATATTGAACAATCCAAATTAAATCCTGATTATATAATCCGGATTAAATCCGTATTGAACAATTCAAATTCAATCCGGATTACATAATCCAGATTTAATCCGTATTGAACAATACAAATTAAATCCGTATCACTTTATCCGGATTTAATCCGTATTGAACAATCCAAATTCAATCCGGATTACATAATCCGGATTTAATCCGTAATGAACAATCCAAATTAAATCCGTATCACTTTATCCGGATTTAATCCGTATTGAACAATCCAAATTCAATCCGGATTACATAATCCGGATTTAATCCGTATTGAACAATCCAAATTTAATCCGTATCACTTAATCCGGATCGAATCCGTATTGAATTTGAATCAAAATGCAAGGTTAAATCCGATTTTATTCGAATCCAATCTGGATCTAATCCGTATCAAATAATTATTAAACAAATTTGAGATTATATAATCTCAAATATAATATATATTCGTATATTTAATATATTAAATATATAATAATCTTCATTTATAAAACATCAAACTTTGTATATTGTAAAAATAATTAATTTGTATATAAAATTATATTTGTGGATCCTATGATTCAAATGTAATCCGGATTAAATCAGGATCCGGATACATTTATCTTGATCCGAAATTAATCCAGATGCAATCCAGATCTAATACGAATTGAAAAAGTATGTGTTTCCTGGGGGGGGTTAAAAGAAAATTGAATGTATCGATGTAAGTATCGTGAATAAGGCGAGACTAACGTCAATTACAGGGACGAGTTGGTTTGGGTAAGAAAGTAAACATGTCCTAGGACATCTACTCGTTTAATCGACTTAATGTTAACTTAAGCGGAGTGAGAGTGGAGAGAAGATGTACAACAGGTGGATAGTATTTCTTTGTGTGTTGATAATATGTCGGAGAGGATAGTAGCTACTATCCTCTCCGACGCCTAGGCGAAGTAATGAATGGGAGGAGTAATGAGTGGGAGAGTTCACTGGTATATTATACCACACAATATTTATATATTTATATATATATATATATATATATATATATTAATAGTATTAATTATTAAAATAATTTCATCAATAAGAATAATAAAAGGACATATTTATGAAAAACAAAAAATGTAATAGTTGAATTCTATTGCACATTTGGTTTTAATTAATATATCTTTATGAACATAACTGTAGATATTATGTAAATATTATAATCTTATATTATAGTGATTATAAGTAACTATGGTAATGGTAACTATAAACTACAATATTCTCATGATGTATACTAACTTAAGGTATTATATATATATATGTAATGATATATTTCAAATTATATCTGGTAAGTATTTAGCAATATAATTGAGAAGATATTTATAATAACTGAACCTAGATTAGTGTAATAATGGTCATTGTAGCAAGTAGATGAGTAAGTAGGTACTTATTTAGTTATACACCGTATATTATTCAATCTCACAAGTATAAACGGAAAGAACATAAACGATAAATATATTTATTAAATAGATAAATAGATAAATTAAATAGATAAATAAAAATATAAATAAATATTGTTATATATAAATATATATATGTATATATATATATATAAATATATGATTATAATAATAATTTAATTTAATTATTTTTTAAATATATTTTAAATCATGTATTTAAAATCATATAAGTCTTTTCATGTTTCTAATATTTATTGGTCATTTAACAACATAAGGGAATTACAACTAAATCATATTTTCATTATTATTGTTTTCGTTTATCGAAGGAACTTCGTACCTGACATCATATTGATGATGCGGATTGATCTTTATTTCTATGATAACATTATTGTTATATAATTTGGTTCGCAAAATAATGAAGTTGTAAAGCATATAAAATGTAACTATTGTATCATGATTGAACCATTTTGAGTCATTTTAAATATGTCTAACGATAATATGATATTTACTTTTTATATGATCTATTAAAGTAATTACTTTTATCGAAGATTTTAACATGTATATATTATTATTTTAATCAATAGTAATACTATATAATGCTTTCTATTACACTAACGTAATCTGAATAAACTAGCGATTGTACTAAAATCATTGTATAGTTAAATATGTCCTTATATTGATAATTGATAATAGTAAATAGGTTGTAATTTTCAGATTTACAAATATATAGGATAAAGAAAAACGTGAGAAAGAAAGTTTAGAATATAATGTAATGCCACATTATTTAACTAATTATTATAATCATTAGGATCTATAATGGTACATTCCAAAATTACAGTTGGAAAATAACTTGTTTAATGGTGATATTAATACGTTTAGTTTTGGATGAATTTGGGAGTAATTTATTAATAATAATTATTATATATTATGGCTTAAGCCACTTCCTAACTTATTCAACACAATAATTTAACTCATTAGTTATTTTTTATGTAATAAATTCTATTATATAAATACAAGAAATAATACAATCTTAATATGAACCAGTTAAAACTCAATATTTAATTATATCAATTATAATACTGTGGTCTAAACTATAGACGGAACACCGTTAGTAATAAATATTCTTTAGAATCAAATAAAGGGTTAATTATATGACGCTGTACATGAAACCTACAAAGGTTTCTTTGGACAAAAATGTTCATAAGAAGCCTTTATGAATAATATTTATATAGGGTTCATTTGAAAACATTATATAAGAACCATTTTATTATTGTGTTATTTGTAATTGTAAATATATAAGAATATGTGTTAGATTTTTGGTTCTTTATTATAATATAAATAAAGTTTAGTATGAATCATATAATAATATAATTTAGATATAGTATACTAATTTGAATATAATTCATTGACACTCTTTCCCTACATACAAGGGATAGAAAAGTGTAATAAGTCTCATTATATTATTCCTCTCCACGGAAATATTTAGTAAACGGCGAAAGATGTATACATGGCTTAAAGAGAATCCATAGTAATTTAATAATGTATATATTTGCATTCATCATTAACATAATAACATATTAAACATTAGAATAGTAATTTAAATATTAATAATAGGTTTAATTATATATTATTTAATTTTTATAAAATATTATTTAAATAACTATTTACAAAAATGTATATACATATATTAATATAACATTTTAATTCTACTAATATGTGTATTTATATATTACATATTACATATTAACACATTGTTAGTATTTGTTGTATATCTGTGTGTGTACTGCTAATGGATATGAGTATATAGATATGTATGTATGGATAACACCAGGTTCAAGGTTAAGGTTTATTAGTTATGCAGAAACGGGGATATGGGAGATAGTGGATCAAGGAGTGTGGTGTGCTGACTGCCGAGTGTAGAAACCCGGGAGTTCTTATAGGGAGCGTGGAACGCACGCCTATACATTTAATACCATATTAGGGAGTTATCGAGGAATGCGCGCGACTTCGATTGCGTAATATCGCGCGCGCTCGCATTCCAGATAAGCGTGTGTTTGACAATAACACAATAACAACTCGTGGAATTAACCCAGCGTGGTACTTCATATGTGTCTATATATGGGCACACAATATACATTGGAATATAGATATCTACGAGTATGCAATACTGCGTAGTATAACGTGATATGAATATATATATATATATGATATAGGGGTATATGCATATATATATATGTGTGTATATATATAGGTATATATATAATTGTGTATGCGTGTATACAGACATGTATGTGCATTTGTAATATATATATATAACATCCCTCTTTGTTTAAACAAAACTCAATTGGAAGTACCAAGACGGTCGGGAGTATGTCGAATACGTGTGGAACGTCGTAATACAGGGGGCGTGTCCAACGGGTGTTCCGCGGGTGTAACGTGTTGCGTACACGGTAGTGTATCGGGAGGTACGGGGCGGATGTCGCGGCGGTTACGACGAATGTAAGTACCGTATGGGGTACCTAGATTGTAACTGCGTGGTTGCGGGCCATATTGCGTGATGGTCGCCAGTTTAACTTGCGGGATATCGGGTAGCGGTATAGAACGTTCGAGTCTTCGGCGAGAAGGGGGCGTGGCATCGTGGTTGAGGTATCGTGGTAGTATGTAGCTACTTCGCAGTCTACGTGCGGTTGGTATGTATCGTATACACGAGGAAGGGGGGGGGGTCGAAGTCTTTCGATTGAATAGCAGCTCTGTAGTGCTATTATCATAACCTCGGACAAGCGTCGATCGGAAGAGCAGTGTAGCTTTCGCATCCGAAGACCACTGCCATCATCTCTCTTTCTATATTAGAGTTTCATTTCTTGGAGCTAATCGGTAGCTCGAGTTTGCCGTACTGGTGAAGAGTGGACCCATCCTACAGAGAGACGCGTGTCGTTCGTCTGTAGATGCGGTCGGACTCTTCTAGGGGATACAATTGATTAAATATGCGCAAGAGCAAGTATACTAAACTATAGCTTCCCTGTACGCCGGTGTCAATACATCTCTGCAGTGATTTCAGAGGCAAACATCTGTGGATGCCTCATCACGCGATGTTACCATATTGGATACGACCTTGTCGAATGTCCATCTATTTAATCGCATGATGTCGACCCTGTGTAGTCGACTTTTCTGATCAGCACTTCTGTGTAAGTGTGGCCATTTTTGATCTGCATCTGGAGGTGCCCGACGGGCACTGTCCGTGTGGCCAGCAAGGATTGTGGTCTCGGGGAACAAGGAGTATGGACACTGCCTCTTGTTCGATCAGCACCTGGGCCCTAGGCCCAGGGAGTGCCGGTGTGGCCAGCAAGGATCGTGATATAGTGGATCAAGGAGTGTGGTGTGCTGACTGCCGAGTGTAGAAACCCGGGAGTTCTTATAGGGAGCGTGGAACGCACGCCTATACATTTAATACCATATTAGGGAGTTATCGAGGAATGCGCGCGACTTCGATTGCGTAATATCGCGCGCGCTCGCATTCCAGATAAGCGTGTGTTTGACAATAACACAATAACAACTCGTGGAATTAACCCAGCGTGGTACTTCATATGTGTCTATATATGGGCACACAATATACATTGGAATATAGATATCTACGAGTATGCAATACTGCGTAGTATAACGTGATATGAATATATATATATATATATGATATAGGGGTATATGCATATATATATATGTGTGTATATATATATAGGTATATATATAATTGTGTATGCGTGTATTATCATTAGTACTATCAGAGGTTCTTTTAAGTTTACGAGTCCAAATAATCGTATATTTAAATTTTAGGGTACTTTACATTTCGATCATTGAAAACAACATATTTATCCTATATTTATTTCGTATTTAAGGTTCTCTTGATTTTATGATTCCAAAGAACCCCATGATATTGGCATGGAGTTCTTTGGAATAAAATAATCATCAAAATAACCGTTACTTAACCCATACATACATAGATAATACTAGACTTATTATATAGATAACATAACATATCTTAGTACATTAATCTTAAAAAATTTATATTTATTACTTAGCTATAGCCATATATGGTGTTATATATATATATATATATATAGATACTAACAAATTATATTTATAAAGTCTGCTACTATATTTACATTCAAACAGATCAGAAAAGTATCGCTTACTAGAGATCCAATCAATTATATCGGAGGTTACATTACCTACAATCTATGACAACCGGACCATATGGTATGATATCATTGCCCGTCTGCTATCTAATATAGGTGAACACCTACCAGGTGCCTGTTAAAGTCAATACGTGCTCCTAAGTCATCTCGTTATATAGCCAATCGGATTTAATTAAGAGAATTAGTGTATTAATACACCAATTCTTCCGAAATATTCCCTTAAAGACCAGTTTTTATACATTTATTAATATATTTATTTCATTCAATTTAATCCCAACATTCTCAATCATACCATGTCCTCAAAATGTCACATTGTAACCTTCCCGAATGCGAATATTATTTCAAATGTAAACAATATTCCTATATGTTACATTATAATTATTTATACACCGCATCTATTATTTATAAATACTGATTTAATTCTAAAAAAAAACCGCTAATGCTATTTCTATATTTAATTCACCTAATTTATCCTTCTCATGTTCCTCATGTCAAACCTTATATAAGTTTACTTCGTCTAATCATACAACTACTCTACCCAGTCCTATGTCATATTCACCTTCTATTATAATAGATAATTATAAGTTATAATTTATAACCGCCAAAGTTAACGCCACGTCTAATATCTGATACATAATTTTACTACGACTATTAATATCCAGCCCCAGAAGCAGTCCAATAATAATAATCATAGATATTCTAAAACTAATGGAATTAAAATTGTCCTCACATTTTAAACCAACCCCTATATTATCTAGTTCAACTTCCTCGAAGTCATCAGTCATACGCTCACTAGATAATTCCCTTACACTTGTACTTGAACACCTTCTTCTTCTGAAGTTAAATACAATTTAATAGTATCATTTACTTTATAAAACTTCCCCATTCTTATATTACTTCTGCCTCATTTCTTACCAGCACTGCTATCTTGCGTTTCACTAATATTTATGCCCGTGATATATTTTTATACTCCCTTCTAAAAATGCCACCACATAGTAATTTTAAGTATATATTTATTCGTCATTATTTGCCTTATTCTACAAGACTTCTTGGCAAGGTACTATATCAAAATACAAACCTACTATATCATGCCCTAAAACAAAAACTCACGAATATTTCGTATAAAGTATTTTTAAATAATCGTTCTCAAACATTTGAACTAGGGGATAAAAATAATCCACTTTCATATCCCCTTTTTCTCATCCCTGAATCTGATATAAAAAAAACTCATAAGTACATATATATATATATATATATATTTTTAATTATATTATAATATAATTAAATAAACCTTAATATTTATTTTTTTAAATTGATTTTATTTAAAATTGTATTATGGAATAGGAACTATTATAAATAAGTATATATATATATATTATAATAAAACTATATATAGTTTAACTTTTTATTTATTTTTTGTAATTTTTATTTTTATTTTATAATTATATTATATAATATATATCAATATATAATTTTTATTTAAAAAAACTATGTTTAAACTATTTTCCAAATATTATTTTAAAAAAGAATACATTTAAATTAACATATTATTATGTAATAGTCTTTTTAGTGACCCTCATTTTCCCTATATTGTACATGTAAAGTCGGCAAGGTTACCCCGGCCTTTAAAGTCGGTTTTTTATCCGTATAGTTTGATAATAGTTGAATATATTGTATACAATGGTTTAGGTTTATTATAACTTATGTTAGTTTATTAACACCGGTTTTTCATATATGAATATATTTTATATTGTATCATATATTAATATTTTACCTATAGGTAAATCACATGATAGAGTCTATAATTTGTTTTATAAAAAACATATTTTACTATAGAAAATAAATCAAGATTTCACAATGTTTTAACCAAGATCTGGTTTCTTAGGTTTATACTTAATTCATACATATATTTATATTATATATTTATATTATACTTAATTCATAAGTTATATACATGTCACGATTTTGGAAATAAATTCTAAAGTTTATCAAACTTATATAATAAAGGTAACTGATGCAATGATTTATTTTAGTTTATTAAATATAGTTATACGATTTATAATCATTGCTAATTATTTTATTAATTCCACGATACTGAAAAAATAATATAATTATTATATAAGATTATTTATTGTTGAATATAAAATTGAAGCAATGTGTAAAAGTTGATCTTCTTCTGACGATGAAGAGGATCAACATCTATGAGCCTTGGGTTTCACGGTTGTACCATTACAGCACTTGGCGTAGTCGGTATGGTAGGCGGTTCCGTTACAGCATGCATTATGCCTGAACTTATGTACTCGGTGAATACCGCAACAGAAGTACTTTTCGGAGTCGTAAGGAATTCGTCCGCAACAGCTGTCCATATCCTCGCGTTCCGTAAGATAACCATGACAACAGATCTTCTCGGAGTATTTGTATGCCTGGTGACCGCAGCAAGCGTTGTTGTCACCTCTCTTTGTCTTGTAACCTTGGCAACAGATGAACTTCCTGTTGTTGTATCTACCACAGGCTGTAAACAAACGGGTTATAGGTAAGTATCGTAAGCTTTAAGGGAATCGTATGCTAACTAAGGGTTATCATTTTTTAAATATATTTGTGACGGTCATATTATGCGGTCGTTTTTAAATAAATATTTTATCTATAAATATTATTATTCATTCTATAGTATAAACATTTGTGTAGATATACTTATATTTACACAGAGATAACATATATTACGAGATTGTGATTAGTATGTAATAGTAGTTTTATATTAATTTATTATCATTTAAATAAGTAATATATATATATATATTAGAATGTGTACGAACGTTCTAATATTTATTTGTATATTTTTAGTAAACTAATTATAAATTATATAAACATCAAGCGTGAATATTTAACATATAATATAACACTTCTATAAAATAGATAATGAAGTTCTCTATTCACATAAGCCTAAGTACACATGTACCTAAGTTATTACTTTACTAACAGTTACGAATACTGGCACTAGCATCTGCATCAGCATCTTCCACTATCATCAGTACAACGATCAGAGAGATCAGGGATAACGTTAAGTATTTCATCTTGGTTTTACTGAAAATGTATAAATAATGTAACATGTATTTGTTTACATATATAATTTAATGAATAAAATATTTATTTATTTTATTTCATATAATATATAAATATAACAAATATTATTCATATGCATATGCATATATATATATCCTACTTTAATTTAAGTATCTATTTTATATACTATGAACAAATTCATTAGATTATTAAAATAATAATTAATACTATATGATTACAGCAATATAGTTAATTTAACAAACTTACTGTTGCGTTTGAACTGCAGGTATTCACTGACTTCAAATGATCGCGTGCTGTGTTTTATACTAATCTATCAGGTGGTGCATTTGTCTACAGCTGATAAGTATTGTGATATAAACCACGCCCATCTTTATGCATTCGTTTTGATTAGTTAACGAGATGATACTATTAATAATACGATCTATTGGTCAATAGATCGTACCACGTGGTATAGCGTAATCAGGAACATACTGGTATTAGTCTGGTAGTAATATGAGCTATACTGATACATTTGTTATATTAACCGTAACTTTTTAAATCCTGATCATTATAAACTATAGTTATTTTATTTTATAAATATATACTATTATAAATGATACTATTCATTAAATATTATATATAAATAAATTATATTTTAATCTATAGATTACAAATATTAATTATAAAATATATAACAAATTAAATGTTTATTATGTGTATTTTAATTCTACAGTTTATAGTTATTTAAGCTTATTTGGTTGTTTATTAATAATCAACATTTTATTGTATATATTCTTATTACATAATACTATTAATAAATTACATTATTATAGTATAATATATTTATATATATATAGAATCCAATAATGGTTCGTATAGTTGTGTAGAATTATTAGATAATATAATTTCATCATACAAAAAATTAATTTATCTTCTTCAAAGAAATAAAATTGTTCATTCCTCAATATACTCGTTGAATTGCCCCTCCTATATGTCTGCTTCTCTAGTACAAAGATCTTTCATTCCTTCTTAGAAACCAATCATCTCATCTTCTATCTACCCCTATTCTCCATCCCTCAAAAATAAATTCTTGGGCACTGAGTTATATTGGACCAAAACTATGTAATTCACTCCCACCCTATATTAGATCCATAAAATCGCATAAAACATTCATAAAATATATTCAACAATTTATATCAGGTGGAAATCTGTAATATTAATATCGTTTGTCATTATTATTTTATTCATTCATTTTCGTACGGTTTATTCTATTTTATTGTATTATTATTAATGGTATTTATTGTTTTATCTAATCTATTATTTGTATTCTATATATACACTTTTGAGAAATAATGTATGATTTATTTAAGTGTTTAAATAAACTTTCAATCAATCAATCAATATACACATATCACATGTCATATACACCTATGTGATAACTATATCATATATAATAATAATTAATTGATTAATTACTTAAATGCATCACAAGCGGTTATTATATGCTGATTAATGACATACTATTCATGACACCTATTTTAGCTATTCTATAGAAACTATTAAAATAGCTACTAAAGTACGACGTATAAGTCATTGTTAATAGCTTATTATGATGTAAGTGTATTAGCGTTAATTATTACCACTTTAATTATTTTATAAAAAGTGTTGACCTTGTTGAAATGAAATACGTAAATGTGAATATTCACCGAATATATGTAGGCTATAGTTCATTGGTGTATCTAAATACTTCTACTAAAATATCGACTGTACGATAATATCATGATGTTTAATTATATATTTAGTAATTAATTTGTTTCGTAATAACTTTGTTAATAATATACTATATTCACAAATAAATTGTGAGATATATTACTAATAAAATAAAATACACTCTGTTTTCATTAAATTATATATATACAATAAATTATGTATATATATTTATTAAATATAGACAAATTAAGTTGATTAATATTAATATTTGTATATATATTAAAATTACAGTTAAAGTAACATTTTCAGATATGAGATATCGGTTATATTTTCTTAATTTTACGATACATTATAGATGCAAATGTTAAACATATATGTTAATTATAAATAATATTCTATAATATCTTATATTATTTATAAATGATAATATATATATATACTACTGTCTATAGACTATCAATAACTCTATATTTACTAGAAATAGGATACAACTACTATTGATATATATATTTATCGATAGAGACCGGTTATAAACATATAGAAAATCATTCATATTCATGTTTTAATATTAGATTAAATATTAATAATCATTTATAATGTTGTAATTTTAAATTAATAATATATTGTATGTTACAAATCAGTACTTATTTTAACTATTATTTTAACTATAAATATTAAAATTAATAATTAAAAATTAAAAATTATCAGTATTATCAGTTTTAAAAAAATTATAAATATTTACTAACATTTTAATCTTTATTTGTACACTTTATTTATGAATCAAGAAATGTAATATTTTAAAGAAAATATATTAAATTTACTAATTTTTATATAATATCACTTTTAATAAAAAAATATAGTATTTCAAAAATGATATATATGAGTGTGTGTGTATACTGTCTGTGTGGCTAAGTTTGCTAAGGCGTCAAGTATTAGGAAGTGGTTTCGAACCTCGTCCGGACAATTAAAATAGGTCTTCAAACATTATTTAGAAGTGATCACAATTATGTAAGATCGAACTTATATAATGTTGTATAAATAAATGATCGGCTCTCATTAAAACCATCGATAACACGAGAGAGGCGAAGGGACATTATACCCATATATGGTTATAAGTGAAAACGTCATCTAAGTTCCTGAATGGGATGAAAGGACTCCACCAAATAAAATAACAATATATATATTTTTATATATATATATATATATATATATATATATATATATAGGTATATGTATAACCTACATGATTGCTGATTAACAATTATATATGATAAATATACTCAGTTTAGGATAATGATACATTTTATTTGATGGTATACACAATAATAATAATATTATTATGTATCAATTAAAATGTCATATATATATATATATATATGTATTAAATACAATAAAAATACGGATATAAATGGACCCCTCAAGAAGTCATAGACTTATAAATGTTATAAATAACGGCGAGGGTCCCTTATAGGTAAGCGATACAGTGAAGGCTATAACGGCTATAACGGCTATATACCCTCATGTTTACAGTTTCCGGTGATCTCATCAAGTATGTCACTATGCGATTGTGTTCAACTTTTAGTAGCCGAAACACGTCGTGAGGTCTCTAATAACTCACCATATATTGTATGTGAACGTTAATTGTCTACAATAATGTATACAATAGTGTCTACAATAGTGTCTACAACAGTGAAACCGGTAACTGCGCGCGGGTTTCTGACGTGAATTATTATTATGCATTATTCTTGCGCTATTGTAATTGTTAACATTAATTATCAACATAGATAGGCGGGTATGAGTTGTCAATATAGTATATATTATCCTATAGTAATATAGTATAGGATACGATAAACATTAGTACAAACATCAACGGGGAGAATAGAAAATATAAACTCGATATATATGTAAGATATACATATAAAATCTTAAAATCATTATAATATTATATTACGGTATATTACCTAAAAGTATATTACCATGATATATTTAACTCAATAGTGGATATTGTTATGGTTTTAATGATAAGTCGACCGACGCTACGCATATATGATATATAAATATATGAAAATATAAAAATATGATATATAGCATATATAAATATATTTATTAAAATTATAATATATATATATGTTATAATTATTATATATTAATATTCCTCTATGTAGCTCAAGTAGTAGTACAGACACAGGCTTCAGGATTCAGGTTCAAACAGCGTCCTCCGGACAAATAATATATATATATATATATATATATATCTTAATAATATTTAGAAAAGATCTTATATAATTATGAATATAGAGTTATAGGTTCATATTAAAACGAGATGTATACAAATGTGAGCGGCTTCGAGGTGACATTAGAATAATTCGGTTATAAGTGAAAACATCAGTTAAGTTTCATCATTAAGTTTCTGATCATGATGAAAGGAATCTTTATTCAAATAATTAACGGATATACACATTTATAAATTGATATATTCCTTTATAATAGTTTAAATCACATATATATATATATATGAACTCGAGTTTGCTGTATACACTAATATACATAGGTCTTACTATAATATTATTAGTGTACTACGACATTAGTTACATATATATCCCCGATGTCTAAGTATTACACATACACTTCTATATAAATAACTATAATTATAACTTTATTCAAATAATTAGTATATATATATATATATATATATATATATATATATTGATATAGGGGAAAGTAACCTAATACGGACACTTTATCCATAAATGGTCTCATAAACATGTTATGACTCATTATTTGTATTCAAAAATTACAATATATTAATATTATATTATTATAGATATTATTGTAATTTTAAAATGTTATTTAATCTTTTAATTCCATAGATAACGGGGGTGTCCGTATTCGGTATCCATGTCCGAATACGGACAGTGTCCGTCGGATACCCTGTGTTATAATACGGACACCCTATATACCACTAGATAAACTATATATTATTGATGAATCAATCAGACAAATTACAATTACGTTATTTATAATTAATTTTATAAAAAATATATTATAATTTAATTAGTTAATAATTTATTTATTTTTATTATTTTTTAATTAATAATACAATTTAAGTATCTAAATAATAATTTTTTTATAATTAGCTTTATTGGTGGTATTAATATTATAACGCACGCGATTTTTATGAAAATCAGAATTGTTCTTACGCTGCGCGCTGAATGGTTATAGGGTGTCCGTATTAAGACATATAAAGTGTCCGTATTAGGAACTTATATGACCTATAGATATATGCTTATAACTTAATGAATATTTGATAACAAATATAGAAATTAAATATATAATTTTTAAAATACTTTATTTATTAATAATAAAGTGTTATATTTTATATAGATACATTTGTATATTTTTGAGAAGGTTTTTGGTTAACATTTTTTTTCATAAATTTAAAAACCAGTTTATTTGATATATCAGCAATATTTTGAATAATTAAAAGATAACAAATACTTTTTTAGACTATTTATATGATTATGAATATTTTATTCATTAATCATTTTTTTGTAGGATTTATAGTTTCTGAGATACCGAAAGTGTCCGTATTCGGTTACTTTCCCCTACTAAGCGTATTATTTATAAATACAGAAAATAATATAACTAGAGTTGATAATTATAATAATATTTTATTGAGTTCATATATGATTTATTCTCTAACTTTCTTCGTGTTAATTCGTAATTTTTATAATTAATAAATTGATATAAAATAATCATAATTACACTTTCCATCTATATTCTATAGGTATATTAGAATATTACTATTACTAATATATAAAAATAGAATTAAATATTAAAATATAAATATACTTTGGGTTATGAATATATTAAGGAGATTAATGTCATTAAGGAAATATATATTACGTTTATTATATAGGGATGGACCGCGAAGAAACGTCAATTTGAACCGAATACAAATTATGAATATATGTGACGCTGATGGCTAGTGCGTGTGTTGCTGTGGGTTTGGGTTAATTGTTAATATAGTATATATACTATAGTGTATGTTGGTATCTGATCATAACGGACGTATTGATAATGTAAATATATATTTTTTGTATTGATATTTTAGGGAAATTTTGGGATATTGATATTTAGGTTTAATTGGTTTTTTTTGTTATTCTTTATTTTTTTAGCTGTATACAGTAATGTATACAGCTGTAATATATTACATCACAATGTGATCATCAACTCGTAAAAACCCAACTTGTCCTTTTTCGTTCTTATTTACATTAGCAACCCGTCCGTTATGATCGTATACCGTATTCTAATATAATTTGATTATAATTTAAAAGCGGTCCAAATCACTATATATATATTATTATAACATTAATTGTATAATATGGTAATTCTTAAAAATGTTATTTTAAATCGAATTTATACATTTAAATAGTTTAAAATGTTGAAGTATTTTGCATATAAATATGTTAAACCTTATATTAATATTATATTTAATATTATATTTAATATTATATAATTATAATTATATACTGAGTTATAATGAATATTAATTATAATTAAGTAATTAGAAAAGTATTATATATAATAATAATAATAACTAAGCATATATATAAATTTGTATTTACGAATTAAATAGTGATCTAACGTATATAATTATATAAATAGGAATAACATTATAGCTATTCAATATTTATATTATAAAAATAGTGTTACTATTTACATCTTCATAATATCTATTATGTATCTATAGATACACTATATATAGTGTATTTCATTTTCAATTATTGAGTCTATTCTACATTTTATATATAACATAATTTATATATCAATTTATGAAATATACTTTTCATAATGTTATAATAATGGTACCATTGAATAAATTATTGATAACGATCTTATAAACTCGACTCGATCGACGTACGTCGTACGCTATTTGTATGTATATAATAATTATATATAGGGGACGGAACGGGATATACCCTGCCATTATAATGACCGAGAACGGAGTAGTAGTCGTTTTAATTAAAGCTTAATTGTTGCTAAATAGGATAAAAAGTTCTTTATACAATATTTATATAATCAAAATTTCTATAATATAAAGTAATTTTTTTTAAAATAATTAATTAATTACGTTAATTTATTACATAATAATTTTTCATCAAATGTTGACAAAAAAATATTATATATATATGTATGCTTATTTATGTGTACGATTATGTGTATATATAATTAATTCATTGAATCAAATAATGTGCGTATGCATCATAAATATAATTATTTAATATTACATAATTAAAAAAATATAAATCGAATACATTAGGAGACATCTATTGCATATTCTGATACTAGGGGCCACTACCCCGGACCTGCCTTATTTTAATGTTTTTATGCACTTTTGAATGCCTAATAAATCGTTAATATTATTCACTAATATATAAAAGTGAAATAAAAATATTCTAGATCTATATGATTTATAGCTAATTCAAATAAACTAAGATCTTAAAATGCAGTATTTATCGAGATATTAGAAGTATGCTGAGGCATATACATAATCGGCAACTACTCAGTTCTCTAGAGTGCTAGGGAGCTCCCTACCACTATTTAATATACATATCATGTAAGTAACTATGTACATACATTGTGTATACGGTATTTACTTAGTATAATGGTATATACCACTAGTTAATAGTGCTATCATAAAATGTTTCGTTATTGTATATTATTTTAAATATAATTTATTTTAAAATATAAATATTATTTACGATTTTACAAAGTACATCAAACTAAATATATTAGTAATGAATAATTATTCTAATAATATATAATTATTATAAATATATGTTATTTGAAATATATGTTATAATATAAATTATATTCAATATAATTTTCAATTTTATATTCTATATTATATAATATTATAAATATTTTAAAATAACAAACCACTTAAATTCAATTCATATGCTATATTATCCATAACTGCCGTTCTTTTGTTTTTTTACGATAGTCAATAATGTATACATATATGTATCCCATAAACATTTATTATCACTGTATTTACTTATTATGTTATGTAATAATTTATCCATAATAAAATAAAATATAATCCGTAAATTAAATAAAATGTATAAAGTAATTTAAAAATAATAAAGAAACATTAATTTATAAATTTATAAATAACAAATTATGTCAATTCACAAATAAATTGAACATGTTCAATCTTATTTCCGATATAATTTCCAGCCAAAATTCCACCGGAAAATGAGTCGTTCACACTATTTCCATTAGAAATTTCCTCTATACACATTTACACCGGAAATTTCCATTGGAAATTGTTGGTGTGAACGCATATTTACATATATTATTATTGATGTAAACTAATTAAAATAAATATATTTATTAGCGTCTATTTATAAATAAATGATTGCTATTTTCAATATATAATGTGAATAAATATTGTGTAAATTATCTATAATAATATATCATTTATCAGGATTATATAATTTTATTAAATCTAATAATTATATACCTACATTTACTATTATCAATATATATATATACATATACATATATATATACTTTTCAGATATGTGATTTCGGTTTATTATATATAATACATCATTTTCATGAAATTAAGAAAATATAACCGATATCCCATATCTGAAAAATTTACTTTAACTGCAATACTATATACATACTATATTTAATAGACTTAATTTGTCTATATTTAATAAATTAATATATATATATATAATTTAATGAATAAAGATTGTATATATATATTATAGTTTATTAGTATGAAATTATAACATTATTAGGATGACTAGCAATATTAGTAATATATATATTTTATGTGTGAATTATGTTCACAATTTTATTATATTATTAACAAGTAAGTTATAAATAATTTAATTACTAAATAAGTAAGTAACACAATGATATTATCGGATTTAGTATAAGTATTTAGATAAACTAATGAACTATAACCTACATATATTTGTTGAATAATAACATTTACGTATTTCATTTCAACAAGATAATGCATTACTTTTTATAAAATAATTAACGTGGGTGAGCTAAACACACTTACCTCATAATAAACTATTAACAATGACTTGTAAGTACGTTTGTAGCTATTTTAATAGATTCTATAGAATAGCTAAAATAGGTGTCATGAATAGTATGTCATTAATCAGCATATAATAACCGCTTGTGATGCATTCAAGTAATTAATCAATTAATTAGTATTATATATATATATATATATGATATATATATATATATATACAGTTAGATTTATTAATAATAACTTTAAATTAATTTCACATACAATAATTGAATCACAAAATGTAACCTAAAACATATACACTATGAATATAATAAATTAAATTATGACTTTTTAAATAACTTATCAATAATTATTTTAAATATACGTAGTTTTAACAAAAATACCAAAATATAAACTATAGAATTAAAATTCACGTAATAAAAATGTAATGTGTTATATATTTGATAATTAATATTTATAATCTATAGATTAAAATATAATTTATTTATATATAATATTTAATTAATTATTTGTATTATATTTATGCAATTAAATTAAATTATTATTATAATATAATTATAATAAATACTTTACATTAGTATAATTTCTAATAATATATATATGTAATTAAAAAACTAGTGATCAAGATTTAAAAAGTTACGGTTAATATAACAAATTAATCAGTATAGCTAATATAGCTATCTAAATATTACCAGTATGTTCCTGATTACGCTATACCACGTGGTACGATCTATTGACCAATAGCTCGTATTATTAATAGTATCATCTCGTTAACTAATCAAAACGAATGCATAAAGATGGGCGTGGTTTATATCACGTGACTTATCAGCTGAGAACAAATGCACCACCTGATAGTTTAGTATAAAACACAGCACATGCTCATTTGAAGTCAGTGACTACCTGCAGTTCAAACACAACAGTAAGTTTGTTAAGTTAACTATATTGCTGTAATCATATATTATTAATTATTATTTTAATAATATAATGAATTTGTTCATAGTATATAAAATAGATACTTAAATTAAAGTAGGACATATATATATATATATATATATATATATATATATATATATATATATATATATATATATATGCATATGCATATGAAAAATATTTGTTTTATTTATATATTATATGAAATAAAATAAATAAATATTTTATTCATTTATATTATATGTCCTATATATTATATGTAAACAAATACATGTTACATTATTTATACATTTTCAGTAAAACCAAGATGAAATACTTAACGTTATCCCTGATCTCTCTGATCGTTGTACTGATGATAGTGGAAGATGCTGATGCAGATGCTAGTGCCAGTATTCGTAACTGTTAGTAAAGTAATAACTTAGGTACATGTGTACTTAGGCTTATGTGAATAGAGAACTTCATTATCTATTTTATAGAAGTGTTATATTATATGTTAAATATTCACGCTTGATGTTTATATAATTTATAATTAGTTTACTAAAAATATACAAATAAATATTAGAACGTTCGTAAACATTCTAATATATATATATTACTTATTTAAATGATAATAAATTAATATAAAACTACTATTACATACTAATCACAATCTCGTAATATATGTTATCTCTATGTAAATATAAGTATATCTATATAGATATACAAAAACGTTTATACTATAGAATAATAAATAATTGTTTACAGCCTGTGGTAGATACAACAACAGGAAGTTCATCTGTTGCCAAGGTTACAAGACAAAGAGAGGTGACAACAACGCTTGCTGCGGTCACCAGGCATACAAATACTCCGAGAAGATCTGTTGTCATGGTTATCTTACGGAACGCGAGGACATGGACAGCTGTTGCGGACGAATTCCTTACGACTCCGAAAAGTACTTCTGTTGCGGTATTCACCGAGTACATAAGTTCAGGCATAATGCATGCTGTAACGGAACCGCCTACCATACCGACTACGCCAAGTGCTGTAATGGTACAACCGTGAAACCCAAGGCTCATAGATGCTGATCCTCTTCGTCAGAAGATCAACTTTTACACATTGCTTCACATTTTATATTCAACAATAAATATTCTTATAATTAAAAATTATTATATTATTTTTTCAATATCATAGAATAAATAAATAGTTATAAATAACAATAATAGTAGGTATATATCTCTAGTTTATATTAACATAATAAGTGTTTAATTATATAACAATTTAATTATATATATATATATATATATATATATATATACATATAGGTATCTATAGATACCTACATATAACCTATTCGAAATACCAATATTATATTAATTCCATATAATGTTTTATAAATAAGTATACTTATTTATAAAACAGTATATGGAATTAATATAATATTGGTATTTCGAATAGGTATTTCGAATTGGATATATCCATAATATTAATATTGGGTATTATTTTATAAATATCTACATACAATATATATGTATAAAATAAATATAAAAAGTATCTTAAGATAATTTTATGAAAATAGAGTTTTTAATTTAATACAAATATGTATTATAAAATATAAATTAAATATGAAGGTCAAAAACTTTGGAACTTACTTCCAACAAATATACAAAATATAAAAAAATGAAAATTTGTTCAAGAAAAGAGTAAAAAATATGTTACTTAATGATGAATTATATTATAGATAAATTAAAAATTAATGAATTTAAAATTAACAAATTAATAAAAAAACTAAAAAACTAAAAAAATAAAAAAATAAAAAATCTACATCAAATGTATATGTATGTATACATTATTTTTGTTATTATTATTTTGATTTTTATTAATGTCAACTTTTGTCTGTCTACTTACATAACTATTTTATTTATTTATTATTATATTTTATATCTTATATGTAAATATAAAATATATAGTTAACTATTATAATTAAACAATCAATGTTCCTGTCCCGTGTACTAAATGAATAAATCACTGGCAACAACCTGAAAAGACCAAGGTATTATTTTGAAGCCATTTAGATAACGAATAAAGAAAACGAAAAAGTATACTAAATTAAAAAAAGAACGACATTAAATTACCCCAATAAACTATATCTATCTATCTATCTATCTATATTAAAAAAATTGTTAGCTATAATGTTATTAAATAAAAATGTATAATTGATAAATATTGTTTGTAGTAACATTTTAATAATTAATGATTTTAAAATTTAATTATAATTTATCCATTATACCGAATAGAACATATTATAATTAAAAAGGTGTAGAAAGCCTTTAGCGGGTTTTATACGCATGATTTTTCGAGTGAAAATATAAGCAATTTCTCGTGGCGGACGTCGTGTAACAAAATTATTGAGCGATAACCATGTGAAAACTGTTTTTGTTGCGCCATACATATATTAACGATTGATAGATGTAGCTATATGCTGAGCGATATAAATCAGAAACTTACCTATCTTTGAGCGCTAGATAAGGTAACAAGTAAATTAACAAACTTCCATTATCTCTGGAATTTATCAGAAAATTATAGTGTTACTTATATATAGGTTACATATTTAAATCTGTCCTCGTTCATAAATGTTATTTATAATAATATTTCAATTAAAATATAAATATTATTAACCTCGTATAAACATATATGTTACTATGTACTATAGTAGATTAGGTAAATATTTCAAACGAATTTTTGTATTATAAATTATAGAGTTAAAGAGAGTTATATAAAATTAACCTTGTTTAAAAAAGGGCTTTGAAGGAAATATCAAAATCACAGGCTTATCAAGTTAGAATTTACCTTACCTTACCAGGTCGAGCTTTCTCAGCATTTCATAACACGTAATTTCCATTCATTTCTATCATTCATTGCAGTCGGAAGTTCTTCTATCTTAAGCATTGTGTCTTCTTTTAACTGCTCTATATATGATTTCCTGGGCCTGCCACGGGATCTCTTACCATGCTTTGGGTTCCATAGTAGTAGATCACTAGCCAGTTCATCCTTACTCCTCCAACATTGTCCTGCGAAACTTAGTCGTTGTTTTCTAATAGTGTCAGATATTTTCGGGCTGTTCTTATATAGTTCTTCGTTAGTCAGGTGTAGATTCCAATGTTTGTTTTTAATAGCTCTTATCATCCTCGTATATGTTCCATTAATTTTTCTCTCCATAGCTACTGTTATTGTCCAGGTTACGGATCCGTAAACTAGAACAGTTTCTACAGCAGCTCTGAAGAAGTTTATTTTTAGGTTTTCTCTAAGATTTTATTTCCATATTATATTTAGGTTGTTTAGTGCAGCCCATGCCTTTGCAATTCTAATATTTATATCATGTTCTGTATATCCTATATAACTTCCAAGGTATTTGAAATCATCTACTTTTTTAATATTTTCTCCGTTTAAACTCTTAATAATCAGGGTGTAAATTGTTGCTGCTATAGGAGTTAATGTGATACCTCTGTCATTTTTGGTGATAGATAGATCGCCTTTTTTGGGAAGGGAAGTAAACAGCCTTGAGTCCATCTTTCAATTGGTTCTTGCCAATATACCTTATTGCATGAATCAAGTAAGAACTCTTGAAATTCGTATAGTTTCCATACTTCCACAGGTATTTCGTCTAATCCAGAGGCCTTGCCGTTTTGTATACTTTTAGTCGCTTTTATGAGTTCTTCAGATGTAAAATTGCCAGTTTTAATATCAAGTTGATCGTATTCTGTAGAATGATCTTCTGTACTGGTTTGGTTGCTTATTGGATAGCCCAGTAAATCTTTAAAATGATTATGCCATAGATCGATACGTTCTTTCTCGTTATTTGCTTTTAGTTTGGCTTTGTTTGTTTTATTTCTTCCACTTATTTCATTAACCAGGCTAAAGCTGACTTTTTGTTTGTCGCTGCATTTTGTATTTCTTCTACTTTATTCTCGATGTAGTCATTTTGCTCATTTTCATAAAGCTTGACGAATGAGCTTTGTATAAGTTTGAAGTTCTTTCTATCTTGGATTTTGAACTTTCAATTTAGCAGCTTCGTGTAAAGAAGCACGTTTTTGACTGATATTTATCGTTTCCCAGGGTGATCTTTGTTTTAATTTCGGTTTCAATGGTATTATTTCGGCCGCAGCATTTCTACATGATTTTTCGAACTGTAAATATTTAGTATTTGCAGACGAGTTTGATTCATCGTTTGATATATCTTGTAGTACAGAAAATGTGTTTTTTATCTTAGTAATAAAATAATTTCGTAATTCACGGTCATATTTTAGCCTAGACCAGTCGTAAGGTTTGTTTTTGCTACATTTATTCTTATTTGCGCTGAGACTTAGTTTAATTTTAGTTGATAAAATACGATGATCAGATGTTTTACTTATAAAAGAGTTATATGCTCTGCAGTTTATAATGCTGTTTTTCCATTTCTTATTGATGATTAGGAATTTGTGGATTTATAGTCGTTCGGGGAGTTATGTGTCCAGATTTGTCTGTTGAAATTTTGTGTTCAGGCATAAGAGATTATTTTCCTCTAGATAATTTGTTAGCATTGTTACATTTCGATTTGTTGTTTTATGATAAGAGTATTTGAAAACATCTGTTTGTCCGAGTTGAGCATTGAAATGGCCACCAATGATTAGGACATTATGTTTCGGGATTCGTCTTGTTAAAGAATTTAGTTCCGTATATAATTCTATCGTTTCTCGTTCGTCACTTACATTTGTTGGGCTATAACATGAAATAATAGTCGTTTGTGGATTTCCAGAAAGGTTGATAGTATTTATTCTAGGGGTTATCTTCTCTATATCTGTTATTGCAGCATATGCTAGTTTATTGACTAGAAACCTATTATTGACTAGAAACCTATTCCACCTGTGGATGCATTTATAGAATTTCTCCAAACTGAGCAGGTTATGAGTTTCCATGTTCCATAATCATATTCTTTAATAACATTTTCATCATGAATTATTCTATGTTCTTGAATACAGATAATGTCATGATTTGTTTTTTCGGCTGATGCTATTATTTTTCTATCTGGTATTTTCCAAATCTGTCTAAGTTTCTGTGTATTCAGTGTTCCAAATATGAGAACTTTATTTGCCTTTCGTAGTTTGGGGAGTTCAGATTTTTTGGATTTCTCAGTATCTATTTTTTCGACTGTAACCTGAGGTGGTTTTACAGGATGCGCTCCTTGTTTGACCGCGCGACGAGCGATACGGTATGATAAATGTGTTGGTTGTAAGTGTGTCGTTTGCTTTCGGTAGCTAATATAGCATTGTGCGGGCGCTGCTCCATACACATGCTAACAGTGCTCAATAAGTTAGAATTTAGTTTTCTTTATTTAATTATAAATATTCATTATTACATAGTTTATTAGTTTGTATTGTTTATCAGTTTATTATCATTATAATATTTATAATAAATATATATTATTTTAGAACCTCAATTATATATAACTTTGAAATTAAATATATAAAAAGTATAGAGGCGTAAATATATCCAATATTATATTGACTTTTTGAATATTTGTGTTCATATTATTATAAACTCTAAATATATACCTACTAGTAGTAGGTAACTATATATATATATTTAAAACTATACCACAATCTACTATAACTATCACTAACTATACCCAATAATATATCCTATCTTGAAGAAAATATTTACGTTTATTTATTATAAACTTTATATAATCAGATACGTATTTATTAAATAAAATAATAACCAATTAAAAATGTTTAACATATTTGAATAATATTTATTATAACAATCCTTAATATATATATATATATATATATATATATATATATATGTTATATTGATAAATACAACTATGTCCATGAATTGTACTATGTATGATTAACTTAAGTTATTATAATTATAATCGATCAGTAATATGTATTTATTATAAATTTATGCATAGAAAATATCACTAGATATAGTGATATATAATCAACATTTCTCTATTATAGAATATATATATATATGCTTACTGCTTAATTTTGAAGATGATCTTGTTGATCTTCTATTCGAGCATCAGTATTTGACAACTCCCGACAATTTCAGACACCTATATCAACCATGCTGTTTCGTAGAAGTTCCTGCAAAGATATATCTAAGGCTTTAAACAATCGCATCGGCGTGTATGGGCCGTGATTTTTGCTGTTAAATGTTTACTGAATGTCGCCCAGTGTCCATGACTCAAATATATATATATATATATATATATTAGTACACTTTATAAATTGTCTACAAAGAGTTTTCTTTTAAGTGGTTTATCTTATAATTCTATTTAATGTACATGCTATGTAGTGCATTCCATGCTAGAGACTTTCTCACTTTAATGTCCTTTTCTGATGATTTGATCCAAGAACAAAGATATTTGAAGTATTTTTCGACGTATAACGTTTGACATCCGATTTTTTAATAGTAGAGTAAAATGTGATAAATTCCATTACTTTAGTATTATTTTATTCAGATGTAGTGATACTATTTTTCTTTCTTAAATATGTATTACTTCTTATTATAAATATTCATTACTTATATTTATTATTTTTCCATCAGCTATCTGTAAAGACAATTTCGGAGGCCTGTCTAGTCTAGATTAGGAGAGGTACTCAAATAAATGCAATACAGGTCAATAGAAAGACGAAGGGACCTGAAGATGTTAATATAGAAAGTTTAATTTGTAATTATTGTATTATACAATACAATTTCAATTCAATATTTATTAATTATTGTTTTTCCATAGGTATCTGAAAAGAAAGATTTGGAGGACTGCTTGAAAGATTAAATATATTTATAAATAAACATGATTAATAATTTAAGCTTCAGTGTTTTTTATATGTATCTATTCACCTAGCTAACATTAGGTATAATATTAAATATAACCTAGTAGCAAGTTAAATAACAGCAGTAATTATAACCTAGTACCAAGTTAAATAACAGCAGTAATTATAAACTAGTACCAAGCTAAATAACAGCAGTAAATATAACCTAGTACCCAGCTAAATAACAGTATTGAATATAACCTAGTACCTAGCTAAATAACTAGGTATTGAAGTAGTGTTTATGCAGCAGTAATGTTCACAGAACAACCGATTAAATAGAACCTGTATCTAGTTATTCATCTATTTAAATACATGGTTAACCACCTACCTAGTTAAAACATAGTTATTTACCTATTTAAATACCTATCTTTTCACCTACTTAAACAAATAATTATAATACTAAATATAACATCATAACCGATAAATAACTAGGTAATGAAAGAGTGTGTATGCAGCAGTAATAACAGCAATGATGTTCACAAAACTACCATCCATTTAAACCAAGTATATATATATAACGTGTACCTAGTTATTTCAAATAATTTTGGTAGCCTGGGTTGCCTCTATATATATAATCAAATTCCTTCTTGAAGTCAATAAAGTAAAGACAGTTGATATATAATTATCCGTATTTTCCTAATTCCCATCAGGATTCTTATTATTGTTATCTGTATCTGTCTGAGTTTTGTTATCTTCTGTATGAATCCATTTTGATTGGATCTAAGTAGAGGTTATACTACTGGAAGTATTCTATTGAGTAACATACTATTTGAAGTTTTAGGCCAAGAGAATAATTTCACGGTAGTTATCACATTTTATGATATCTCCCGATTTAGGTATTGGAACTATGTTAGAAATGTTCCATAGGTAAGACTGTTCACTATCTATGATATCAAGCACAATGTAATAAATTGGAACGCATTTTTAGCACTTCTTGCATTATACCATCTTCCCCAGAGCTTTTCCAACATGTTATTGATCATTTCGAGTTATTATATTTATACAGTGTAAATATATCGTAATTTATGTGCAGGTTTTAAAAAACTGGAGTTATTTCTTCGTTTTTATCTGTCACTTCATGTGAGTTCCCGATAAGTTTACTGAAGTGTTTATACCATATATATATATTGTTATTGTTATTGTTATTTGTATTTGGTGTAGTCCTTATATACCATCTAGGAACTTAGATGGAGTGTTCACTTATAACCATATATGGATTTAATTTACCTTTGAAACCGCTCTTGTTAATGTTTTTAACGAGATATGATTATTTATTCATACACAATTATATAATACACTTCTAAATAATATGTTAAGATCTATTTTAAGGGTCCGGACGAGGCTCAAATCCGCGTTCAACTGCTTGTGTGTCTGACGCTTATGCCAACTGAGCCACATAGGCATTTATAAATTTGAATCACTGAGTTTGGTTACCACTTACCTACTTGCTTATATATATTATTCTTATAAGACCGTATATATGGCATTCAATATTATTTCAATAAAATATTCAATTATATTCAAACATATGTCAAGTATATAGTGTTGCTATTCCATTATAAATGATGATTCATTATATGAATGTAAGCTTGTACATTTATCCCGGTGCTATATGCTATATGCTATAACCTATATCCTGTTATCGCTAGTATATATTTTACCATGTATCAATTTAGTATATTACTTTGATACAATTACTTATTTTAATAGTAGTATTTTACAGGTATAATTCTCATCATCTTAATTATATAACTTAATATATATATATATATATATATATATATATATATATATATATATATATATATATATATCTAAATATATAGAAATGACTATTTAAATAATCTCATTGGAATACAAAATATACTATAAGTTAAAATAAAGTAATAGTAAAGAATACAGTAATCGTACTATTATAATAAATTATACAGTATACAATTATTTTCTTACATATTTAATTGATCATAGATGACCATCATAGATGAATTATTTTTAACATTCTTAGCTAATTATAAATATATTATAACAAGTAGTCTTAAAAAATAGTTAATCTATACTTTTAACATAATCATATAAAACCCTGAATCCAGTTATTATTGAACCGCTTTAGATATTGCATCAGGTAACTTTATATGGTGACAGCAGGAACTAAATTGTACAAAAAAAATTACCAGTAAAAAGTTCATTTAATGAATTAATTAAATCCATTAATGAATGATAATATACACATTCAATAGAAACATCATTTTAACTATATTAAGTAATTGGATATTAATTGTTTACGTTAATAAATTGCCGCTCACTACGCTGTAATATTGATATCATTCTTAGATTTATAACTGATGATGACATTCATATTGCTGCATTTACAGATACATGGCTTATTAATGAACATTATATCTTATCTCTATTAAATCAGTTTTCATATTCTGATCATTCTATACTTTTTGCATCAAATATAATCTCATCGAATAGACTTTCTCAGGGTATACACTATAGTGGTATTGGTTTTTAAATTATGATACGTTTCATATAAATGCATATTCTTTTCAATTAGTAATTATTTATCATTCTCATATTAATAACTGTAATACTTTTTATAATGAGTTTTCTAATTTATTCTTGATATTAATATATAAAATTCTATTATATTATGTTATTTTAATTTTCATTATTGTTCTTCTTTATGTCCCCATACATAATTCAAATATCTTATATATACTCTTTAATTGAAGCATCATGTTGACTCTCCTACCCATATTCATGTAAATTGTTTAGATTTAATTTTAACAGATGAAGATAGTTCCCTAATTAAATATAATATTTCCTTAGAGCTCATTACGGATCTGCTATTATTCTTATGTTGAAAATGTTTAAAGTTAATACAACTAGTTATAATATTTACTATAGAAATATTAAATTTATTGATTTAGATCTATTTTCTTAAGTTATATCCGAATATATATCAATTGATACTATAAATATTATTTATTTAAATGATACGTTATCAAAGGTTTTAAATATATGCCTCTTTTAAAAAAATAAAATGTGTACCCCCATCTATCTTCTCCTTTGTATAATTCTACATTATCTAATTTTGAATAAATTTAAGAAAACTATAGATAAGATATATATATATATATATATATATATATGTATATACATGAACCGAATTCAATTAGTTTTCATGAATTTAAGAATATGCGATTGTTTTATAGGAAATCACTGTTATCCATTAAAACCAGTTTCTTTCAGGAACAATATTAAATTATTAAAACGATACTACAAAAAATGTAGCTAGGCAATTAAATACATATTTATTGTATTTTAATATTCCAGATCCCAAAAAGAATGTTTTTAGACAATTGGGACAAAGATCGTCCTAATACTTTGTAGTAGGATATACTTGACCTATATAGAAAAGGAACTACTTTAATTTCTCTCAATGAAGATATTTTATGGACGTTAGTTCATCATAATAATATACAATTGTATAAAGTTATAACTTCTTGATATATCTCAAGCTTTTGATACTAGTAAGTATTATTTACGTATAGATCGCTTAACATTATTGGGTTATATGATACTTATACTGCAGTATAAAACATGTTATTGTTAGGTTGTTAAGGGATTATTATGTTTAATGAGTAAGCTGGTTTAAGTGTTTGTCATATTTATTAAGCAAGCGGGCAGTGCATCTGCGATGCTTTGGGACGACCTACAATTGCCATTCGAGTGCAACGTATCGCGTGGCAAAGTAATCTCGTAGGCCAATCAGGAACACGGATTCCTTGGGTGCACGCAGTACGCGACACACGTAATGCGTGCGTCGAACTATATATCGTGAGACAGTAAACATATTATATAATAGTTGTCCAATATATAGTTCGACATACAATATGGAATAGCCCATTTAATATGGTTCATCTGGTATCTTCAAAACAGATATTTTTCTATAAAAATTAATAAAGCATATTCAACTAAAAATTACTTAGTCATGGTGTACCACAAGGTTCACTACTTAGTCCTATAGTATTCTCAATTTATCTGTTACACTTGATCGACATTCTCTACCAGTCTTCTGATATTAATTATCATCTTACTACGGATGATTTATATATTTATGTCCAACTACTTTTACATGCTCTTCCTTCAGATAATCAGTTTTGTTAAATAGTTTAAATACCTTAAATAATTGTTTTTTTTATAAAATATAATCTAATGTTAAATATTTCTAACCTCTCTTATTAATTTGTCTCATGTTACTTCCATTTTTTCTTCAGTAATTATTGATTGACACATTATTTCTCCTACCAATTATGTTAAATATATTGATTTTATTTATGATAGTAAGCTACGTTTTTTCGATCATATCTTAAATGTATATCTATCTTCATTCTTCAATTTGCGCAAAATAAAAACAATTCGAAATATTTACCTAATAACATTTATAAGCTAGTTTACAAAAATGAGCTCATTATTGAATCTAAAGTCCTATCTACAGAGGGGGCTAGGTGGGTGCTAGCCTCCCCATCATGATTGTAAAATAGATGATGTGGTTAAATCAGCAAAACTTACAATGTCAATTAGGTAGGTTTATACATATTTTTTTTAATATATTCATTAACTGTAATATAATTTAAAGATATTAACACTATTTATAATGAATTAACAAGTAAAAACATCAAGAAAGGTATCTTCTGCTAAAAAAAATACTTGCACACATCAAATCCATCAAAGATAACGTTTTTAAACATTATAAAGAAAATGGAAATACTCGGTTATAACCATGTGTATACACACATACTCTTGGTTATCCTACAGTGAATCTATAAATGGCGGATTGTGTATACCATGTGTTTTTCATTTAATAATTATAATCAAGTTGGAAAATGTGTCACTTTGCCCTTGATTAAATTTAAAGGTGCGATTGCTGAAATTTAAGAATTTAAGAAAATATTAATCTACTATTTACCACAAGAATTCTTTGGAAGAAAATTATCATTGTATATCAGTGATAGAAAATAAAAAGCAATCATCTATAATTCAAGTCAACAATTCCATATCTAAGCAAATTGAATACAATAGAGCAACATCCCAAGCAACCAGAAACTAGTTGCCGCAACGTAACATTATATATAACCTATTTATAACCTATAGGTCAAATAATATGTTCCACTAGGTGGTCGAATCATAGGTAGTTTGTGAGCAGACAAACGGTTTCCTTTTACATACAAAAAATCAATAGTGGAACGTATTATTTTACCCATAAATAAACACCTAGTGGAACGTATATTTTTACCCATAAATAACACTTAGTGGAACGTATATTTTTACCCATGATTAAACACCTAGTGGAACGTATATTTTTACCCATGATTAAACACCTAGTGGAACGTATATTTTTACCCTTAATAAACACCTAGTGGAACGTATAATTTTACCCATAAATAAACACCTAGTGGAACGTATATTTTTACCCATACACAATAAAAAAGAAACGTAAAACAATTCATTCATTTATTACAAGGAACTATACACAAAATACGGATATGATATAACACGTGAATAATATATATATAATAATAAACTGGGAATGCAAGGGTATATTTATAATGATAATAATATAAGTATGTATACATATATGATCATATATGATTATAATATACATATATAGTATATAGTATGCGAATATAGAGGTTTCTGTTCATTAAATAGCACAGTGTATAATTCCAGATATATATATATATATATATACGAAATTCACGAAGACTATACCGGATCCTAGAGATGATCTTTAACATATTCATGGAGATATTCACCATAGCCAACCAGTAAGATCATCTTGTTTATTCTGAAATTATAAATTGTATATTAATATAAATCAATTATGATGACACAATCATATGTATATGTGTATACTATAACTAGTTGTATATAATGAATAATAGACTAGCTGGACCATACAAGTGCAAACAGGTGCAAGGTATCGCGTGGTACATTTATCCCTTAGCCAATCAGGGAGGGCTGCGTTCCCTAGTCACACACGCAGTGCGTGCGTCAACCTGATTCCAAAAGCAGTAAACATGTTACATAATGGGACGTCCGATATCTAGTTCGTTAGCATAATATGGAACGTTCCATTATGCTAAGCTGTACAGACTGGTCCATTACGGATAGCAACATGATATATATATATATATATATATATATATATAGATATATATATATATATATATATATATGTATATATGGCTATACATGACGGGCGGCATACTAAATGAACATCGTGTGTAGGAGGTAATTTACAACTGAATATAGGTGTATGTTGAACCAATGGTGGTTTTAGATAGAGGTGTGACTATTACAGGAATCAGGGGTGAAGATGAGGGCATCATTGGTAATGGCAAGGTCGTCATTTTATACTATAACTTATATATATGCGAATTTATATACACTTAGGTATATCATGTACACCCTATTACTAAATATATATACGAATATAATTATATCAACATAACAATATTTAACATGTGTACTATATTCATAGAGCTAGAGAGAAACTTTCTCTCTAGTTCTGTGACTATATTGCATCTTATATTGTATATTAATCTAGGTCATCAGGGGATTAAAATTAGACAAAGGCCGGTAATAGTTTATATATAGATTTTACATAATTACACACACATACATGCACGAAGTATGCATTGCACGTAATATGTATAGTTATATAAGTATATATATATATATATATATATATATATATATATATGTGTATGGATGTATACATTAAATACTAACTTCTGTATCTTGACTATTCAATTTGCCGGACTAGAAGCTGGCAAACAAGTTTAGATACATGGCATTCACGAAGACGATACCGGAGGCGATCCCGGATAGCATACGGAGGACGTATAGGGCGGTAACGGAGATGATATTGAACATATTTATGAAGATATTCATCTAGCCAAGCAGGAAGAAAACTACTGATGATCTTAATTATCCTGAAATTATAAATTGTATATTAATAAATCAATTATCATGACACTATAATATTTATATGTGTATACTAACTTCTAACTTCTGCATCTTGACTATTCAATTTGTCGGACTAGAAGCTGGCCAACAAGTTTAGATACATGGCATTCACGAAGACGATACCGGAGGCGATCCCGGATAGCATACGGAGGACGTCTAGGGCGGTAACGGAGATAATCTTGAACATATTCATGAAGATATTCATCTAGCCAAGCAGGAAGAAAACTACTGATGATCTTAATTATCCTGAAATTATAAATTGTATATTAATAAATCAATTATCATGACACTATAATATTTATATGTATTTATATGTGTATACTAACTTCTAACTTCTGCATCTTGACTATTCAATTTGTAGGACTAGAAGCTGGCCAACAAGTTTAGATACATGGCATTCACGAAGACGATACCGGAGGCGATCCCGGATAGCATTATTCATGTTTCGTGAGTCATAAGTTAAATATAATAATATTCACCTGACTTAGCGGGTAATAATTATTAGAATAATATATAAATAATAATTACTAATATACAATTAATTATTATTACTAAAAAATTATTATTGATAAATAATTATTAAGATAATATATAATTAATAATTATTAATATATAATTAAGTGTTATTAATTAATAATAAGTATTGATAAATAATTATTAATTAGTAAATTATAATTGAATAATTATTAAAATAATATATAATTAGTAAATTAAAATTGAATAATTATTAAAATAATATATAATTAATAATTATTAATATATACTTAATTGTTATTAATTAATAATACGTATTGGTATATAATTATAAAAATAAAATATAATTAATAATAAGTATTGATAAATAATTATTAATTAGTAAATTAGAATTGAATAATTAATAATTATTAAAATACTATATAATTAATAAGTAATAATTTTACAGCACTAATGTATATACATATATATATATATATATATATATACATATATATATATATATATATATATATATATATATATATATATATATACTATTATTAATAGTTGTATGTTATCTATAGATATTATAATTATAACTTATATATATTCCCATATAATGTTTATATTATATATGTATACATATTATAATATTTATTTGTATATAATATACTTAATTTAATATTTGTATACTATATATATATATAATATATATTATATATTATAATAAATAAGTGATAATAATGCATAATACATATTTACACATGTTAAACATAATTTGACACTTTGATATTATATATAATATATAGTATAATATGGTATAATATAGTATAATATTAATATGATTATTTCATACATTTCTAAAAAAATGCCTTATGTTAAAATATTATGTTTTAATATATTTTTGTAAATATTTTTACAAAATTGAGTAAAAATGCCTTATATTAAAATATTAAGTTTAATTACTAATTATATATACGACTTGAATGCCGATTTATAATATACATGTAGTACTAATGGTATATGTATATTATAACAGGATATATTACTACTTATTAAATTATTACTGCAGTAAACACATTACTTTTTAATGTATTTAAATTACTACTGGTATATGTATACAAGGTTATGCATTGTTATATAATTACAACTGAGCAACAACATATTAATAACAATCTTTAAAACCTAAATTTGTACTATAAATACATTATTATTTTGAATATTTAATATCAATTATTGATTATAATATATAAATTATAAAATATAATATATATTATATATATATATAGTATCAAACTATAAAATTAAGTATATTATATACAAATAAATATTATAAAATTACAACTGGATTACAACTGCGTTTTAGTACATCCCATAATATTAATATATAATTATGCATAAAGGACATAGAGCTAGAGAGCTTTTCTCTAGCTCTATGATAAAGGATAACACTTAACAATTATATAAGTACATATGTTTATATTTAACAATAATATTATTATATTACCTTATTAAATCAACTCGTAGTATATATGATATATACTTTAAATATTTGTACGTTGTCTTTAAGGAAGTAGAATAAAAGGAAGTGTACATATAAGGAAATAAATAAACAATACCGTTAATTTCAATTTTCGCGCCATACACGATGACCTGCGCAGTAGATGATGCAATGGGTGATGCAATGGGCGACGCCCTTTGGGCGTGTCTTGTCGTAACGCTTAATTTCATACATTATCACGACATGTATGCTATGATACAATCGTGTTATTCTATGTACATATATTTATAGATATGTGGTAGAACAACTATGTAATATCTATGTATATCTATAATATATGTGTGTGTGTTTGTGTGTGTATCTGTGCGTGTGAATATACACACATATATATATATATATATATATATATATATATATATATATATATATATATATATATATACTATACTATACTATAGTATCAAAGTATAAAATTAAGAATATTATATAAAAATAATTTTTATAAAATTACAACTGGATTACCACTCCGTTTTAGTACATCCCATACTATTAATATATAATTATGCATAAAGGATATAGAGCTAGAGATTTTTTCTAGTAGTACTACTTTTCTCTAGCTCTATGATAAAGTATAACACCTATCAATTATATATGTTATATTTTTATATTTAACAATACTATTTCATATTACCTTATTAAATCAACTTGTAATAAACAATCTAAATATTGATAAATTGTCAATATAGGAAGTTTAATACATAGGAAGAATTATCAAATAATGAAGTAATTAATCAATACCGTTAATATCAATTTTCGCGCTAAACACAATTTCCACAATAACACACTCATCGATATAAAGAAAGTCACTTTCTTTATATCGATGAACACACTTACCTGCGCACTGGGTGTGGTGGGTGACGCAATTAGAGTGACTTTTCATAATGCTTCATTTCATACAGTATTTACGACATGTATGATATAATACATTCGTGGAATGCTATGAATCTCTATTTATAGATATGTAGTAGAAAAACTAGAAAATATCTAATATTTATTGCGTATTAATCATATTATTTATAGTTATTTTACCTAATTATATCTTATATACATATTCCATTATAATAATGTATATTTACAAACTAATGAACTAATTAGTTCATTAGTGCATTAGTACTTTAATGTGGGATGTGAAATAAATCACAGAAATATTAAACAGAAATAAGTGTATAAATTAACACTAATATATGGTATATATACATATATGTTAGTATATGTGTGTTTATGTGTGTGCGTATGTATATATTATACAATTATATTGATATATAATTCTATTAATAATAATTCTTATTGATAAGAGATATATTTTATAAAATATAATATTTCACTATAGATATCGCTGTTGTAATATCCAATGTATTTATTTGACTTATACAATTGTATATATTAATATAAAAATTTGAATATATATTGAATACATAAATTAATGATATCCAAAGTGTTTATTTGACCTATAAATTATACAAAATTGGAACATACATTGAATACATAATATATTCATATCCAAAGTGTTTATTTGACCTATAAAATATACAATATTGGAACATATATTGCATGAATAAAATAATTATATCCAAAGTGTTTATTTGACCCATAATATATACACTGGTGGAACGTTGTTATATATTTTACGTTGACGCGCAACGCGTTTGGTTGCTTGGGATTATAATAAATATTAGATATAATCATTCATCAGCTGAAGAGTATTTAAAAAAAGTAATATCTATTCCATTATTGGATAATTTGATAATGGAGATGAAAGAAAGATTCAATAAAAACATATTGTATATATCTTTTGGAGCATTATTAATTCCAAAAGTAATGAATGAAAACAAGGATTCATGGAAAGAAAATATATTGTATAAAGTTATATGAATAAGTCAAATATGATTTACCAAAGATACATTAAATAAAAACCGAATTAATTTGCTGGGAAGTTAAATGGACATATACTAAATATTTACCAGATACGATAGCAATTAGCCTACTATTAATAACATGTCAAGGTAAATTGAAATTGAATTTACATTAAATTATATATATATTAATAATATATAATTTATATATATATTATAGGTTTATTTTTCCTAATATCTATGAAATGTTTTTATTGATGGCTACTATCCCAATTACCTCGTGTGATTATGAACGTTCATTTAGCCGATTAAGAACAATAAATACATATTTACGTTCGACTATGAGTGTAGATCGACTAAATGGACATTCTTTATTATATATACATAAAGACATATAGATCGATTATGATTATATTATTTCCAAATTTCCAAGAAGAATACAATTGATTAATTTATTGAATTAATAGTTTTTATTAAATGAAATATAAAATATTATTCTATTTAATTAATATAGTATTTAATTTATATATATATCTACATATTATTCAATTGAATATTATCATAGTAAATAAGTCTTATTTTAAAAATACACTTTTAATTCAATGTCAGCCCCCCCCCCTTGAAAAATTCCTGTATCCGCCCCTGCTCATAGTGAGTAATATAATTCTTTATATAACTGACTTCCTTTATATTCTACAAATTGCATTAATAGATTTATACTGTCTTACTATTTCGCATTAAATTATATGATCACGTTTGAACTTACAATAAATTATATGGTATAAAATGTTAACATTTATAAAAAATAATAATAATGTTATATATTGATCGCTGTTTTTTGTAAATGCGTATACCTTTACTTATCTAAATATTTAAAAGATACCGAATTGAATCGATAAAATCGTAATATATTATATTAATATATTATCATCCAGGAAATAATTCATTATCACAAGATTAGGCTGGCTAGATATGGAAAAATATCCTTTCGGTAGCTGCACTATGGAATAGTCTACCTCGAAGTCTAAGACTTGAGACATCCATAGAATATAACAGAAGAAAACTTAAAGATTTTATTATTAGTTATTTTGAATATTCGTATATTTTTATATAATATTATTTTATTCTTTTTCACGTTAAATAATCTAACAATCCTATTTTATTCTCCTTATATTTATTATTGTATTGCTTATTTATGTATGTATTATTATTTATTGTGACCATGAGCGGAATATTTTACTTTGATAATATAACAGTATATGGCATTATAAGGGACAAAATACTAAATGGAATGAGCAATGATAATTTTTCCACTAATTTTTGAGATATTAAAACAAATATTTGTCTACATTTGTTTGTATTTTACAGAAATTTGTTAGCATATACTAGCAATGTAGAATCAGGAATAGCTGTAATTTATAAATAATAGATAGGCAAACAATCAAAAACCTAACGACATCGGTCTGATACGGCTACTAATATGTTGAAATATAATTTATATTTAAAAAAATATTTTTAGACAATTTTAAACAATATATTTGATAATATCTTGAAATATATTAGTATTATTACCAAAGATTTTACAAATAAATCTTAAAAACAACTCTGTATCGGCTACAGTTATAATTAGTAAATATTAGGTAGAACAAAATGTTAAGATTAACAATGAATAATGAGGAATAACTATAATTAATAATTAAAGTAGGCAAATAATCAAAAAACGAGCAACGTCTGGTCGGGTGCGACTAGTAACTATATATATATATATATATATATCACTATAGGTATATATAGTAATATAATAAGTATTTAAATAATATCAGAATTTTTATTAATCTCAAGAATTAGGGAATATATTATAAATTTTAAATCAAAGAAGTGTATATAAAAAATTGAACAGCTAGACCTATATATGATATGATCATAAGTCTACTAAGTAGGTTAAGAATATATTTTGATGATATTTTGATGATAATTAATGGTAGGTAGTAACTATAGATCATCGATAAGGTATTATGGATTTGAAAATATAAATTAAGTTTGGTAAGCAAGTGATGTATCAGCTAATTATCAGAACTTATTTTAAATACTGATGCGAAATAAAGGACAAATGATGTCGGTCCAAAGGATGAATATATATTTTTAATAAATAAAGAGGAAACTGGAACTAGTAGGAGTCAGGAGTATAGGGAAATACATATTTACTTTATTTCATATAATACATGTTGGTTACTTTTTATGTGATGACAATTTGTCCAATATAGGAGTATTTATTATAATATATATGCATGTGTTTATTAATTGTTATTTTAAGAATATTTAATCAAAGTATATGTAATTACTTGATTTATCAATTTTTGTAATCTTAATACTGTTTAAATTTATTTGTTATATTATTTTCATATATTAATAATATGATTTTTTGATTTTTTAATTCAAATATTATTAAGTAAATTATAGTAGATATAATTTATAAATAAATAAAATATATGTATTAATCAAAAGCATAGTTATATACACGAACAATATACACGAATAATACACCACGTATCATCTCGACCACGATACTATTAACATATTTGCGACCGTGATCTCAGCGTACTTCTATTACAGCACTGAAGAAAAACGGGGTGGAAGGGAATACCGTTGCAACAACCCAGCTCCACTTCGATGATATATCCTCCGCAGCATAGGAACTTGGACGAATCATACGCGACATCTCTACAGCACTTATCCATGTCCCCGCGAGGACTGAGGTGGGCGTGGCAACATATCATCTCCTCTGTCACGTAGGCGACCGTGCCGCAACAGGCATCGTTGTTACGCTTCGGTTGTATTTCACCCTTACAGCACATGTACATCTTGCGGTCATAGCTGTCGCATGCTGTAAAAAGGGGGAGGGCAGAGGTAAGGCGATGGATTAGTATTACTTTACATATTATTTAATACGGTAATATTATAATTATAAATAATTTATTTTTTAATATATATTTATATTCTTATTTGTATATAATTTAAGCCTGTTTATATATAACCTATAGGTATCGTATACGATGTAGGTATTTATAATACGAATGAATGATTTAAATTAGTTTATAAGTGACCTCTATAAGGAGGATCAGTGAAAGAGAGATGAGTTATTAACTCGATACCTCCTGATAATATGTACAGCGTCATACATGATAATAATCATTCGGATATAATACAAATATAATTGTTAACATGGTTACATGGTAGTACCATTTTTATTTTTTAATAAATGAATCATAATAACAAAAATATAAGAAGGTATAAGAAAATATATAATTAAGAAAAATAAATATTTATACAAAAATTAAATTAATTACAACAACAACAAATAAATTATAAAAAAGTATACTAATAATACACATACTACACATAATATAACAATAATTTATTGAATCTTAGAAGTATAGAAATTGTGAACAAGTAATTATATAAATGAGGGATAGGCATACCCGAAGAGGAAATTTTGACGGGTCACCAACACTAAAATATCATCTAATCTATAATGAGTGCTTTGGATCTTTGAACGAGTGGAATTTCTTCCACATTACTGGCAACAGACAACATACTTATCTATTAATGGATCCACGATCAAACCAGTGCTAAAAAACTACAGTAGAATTATCACATTTATTTACTCCATTAAATTCATTAATATATAAGATAATGTGTATGTAATGTATATTATTATAAATTGTTTAAATAAAATGTTAACAAATTGAAAAATAAGAGTTGCGAATGAAAAATAAACAAATAAACAAATTTTGTTTGTATTGGTAGAAATAATAATGGTTTTAATAGATTTTAAAAAATTGTAAAGCTATTTTTTAATGATTGATTATATTAATAATTATTAAATAATTTGTATTATAATACTGATTTTATTAAATATATGCGTTTTAAACTGATTAAAAATAATGTGTTAAGTCAGTGTATTTTAAATTTAGCTTATTTTTTTAAATATTAAAATTGTAGTATATTAAATATCATCAAACATTATATTATTGTACACATTATACTGAAGTTTCGTACTTCTACAAATTAAAGTATTTTGAAATAGGGTTGTGCCCATGATAACATGTAGGAGTGGTAACTAGAATGTTGGTTTACAGTTAGGTTTAAAATAAAAAATGACTTAAAACAATATTATAATTTTCACGAATAAACTATTTCTATTTATTAATATATAATCACATTTAAAAATAGAATTATGTTTAAATAGGTTAGTTGTAAGTGACAGACGTATTAATTAATTAAGTTATGGCGGAAGTTTACGATCACCACTATTTATCACCCTCGAATTTGTGTTGAATACAAATTACTGGATGTAATCTATTTGTATATTTATCACCCCATATTTCATTACACTAATAAATGTTAGATAAATGTATTATGTATTCAAATTAAATGTGTTGATTAAATATAATTTATTAAAAAATATATAATGTTATGTAGTTTAATACATAATGAATTACTGTTTATGCTAATGCATATTTAGGTTTACTTTCAAAGAATACTAACTAATATATTTTAAATATTTACTATATAATAATATTGAAAAAATATGTACAAATTAATTGTAGTAGATTTATATATAGGGGAAAGTGCCCGAATACGGACACTCTCGGTATCTCAGAAACAATAATCATACAAAAACAATGTTTAATTTATATTTTATTACTAAATAAGTATTTTTTATTTTTTAATAATTCAAATTATCAATAATATATCCATAAACTGTTTTTTTATTACGTTTTTAAATTTAGTAAAAAAAAAATGTCAACTTAAAACCTCTTCAAGAATATACAAATTAATAATTATAAAATATAACACTATATTATTAAAAAATAAGGCATTCTAAAATTATATATATAATTTCTATATTTGTTATCAAATATTTATTAAGTTTTAAGCATATATCTAGAGGTCATATAAGTCCCTAATACGGACACTCTAGATTTAACCTATAACCAATCAGTGCGCAGCGTATGAACTCTTCTGATTTTCATAAAAATCGCGTGCGTTATAATATTAATACTACCAATAAAGCTAAATATAACAATTGTATTATTTAGATACTTAAATTGTATTATTAATTAACATAATAAAAATAAATAAATTATTAACAAATTAAATTGGAATAAATTGTTCATAAAATTAATTATAAATAATGTAATTGTAATTTGTTTGATATATTCATCAATAATATATAGTTTATCTAGTGGTATATAGGGTGTCCGTATTCGGACATGTGCACTGAATACGTACACCCCCGTTATCTATGGAATTAAAAGATTAAATACAATTTTAAAATCACAATGATATCTATAATCAAATAATATTAATATATTGTAATTTTTGAATACAAATAATGAGTCATAAAATGTTAAGACCATTTATTGTTAAAGTGTGCATATTAGGTTTCTTTCCCCTATATTATGGTATTGGATTTTTCTATTAAACCTGATTATTATTTATTATTTTATCTTTATTTATAAAATTGCCCATTCTATTATCTCAATAGCGATATATATATATATATATATATATATATATATATATATATATTATAATACTAACCGTTATGCATAACAGCATCAGCATCTTCCACGATCATCAATACAACGACCAATGAGATCAGCGATAGAGTTAAATATTTCATCTTTATTATACTGTCATTCAAGTAAATTATCAATTATATATGTAATATATATATATATATATATATATATATATATATATATGTATATATGTAATATATATCTACATACACACATATATTGATATATATATATATATATATATATATATATATATGTATATATGTAATATATATCTACATACACACATATATTGATATATATATATATATATATATTACACATATTAATATTAATGTATTGATGAACTTACCGAGTGATGCGAAACTTTACCCTGTACGGCTACGAACGTTAGCTTTTATATTCTATGGAGTGAACTTCGAACCCTCTAGCATGACCAGATAAACTATATAGACCTCGAATCATCTGCCATTATAACATTGTATTACGCTAAGTGATACGCAATAACACGTGTATCATCGTCACCTCAATAACAACTATTATTGCCGGGTATACCATGTTCCACGATGAGTTAGGAGTTGACCTAATTAAAACATTAACTAACCTTGAATATGATTGACGACATCACGTAGGGCTTTATACGTGCGGCGTATCTAGTCTACACCTTCTATTCGCTGTTGCTTATATATATATATATATATATATATACACATATATATATATATATATATATATATATATATATATATAGATATGTGAATGTTTATGAATGTTTATATATATACGATTATTATAATGATATCGGATAATGTTTCAATAATAAATTATAATACTATACCATGGTGTTATAATGCCAATGTATTATAATGGTATTATATTGAATTAAGTTCTTGATTAGAATTAAAGTCAATTATTAAACATTTTCTCTGAAATCGTAGAAGTATATGATAATAGTATAGGTTATATATAAATATGTAAATATTGTAGAATAATTACTTCTATGTTTCATAGATATCGGTGTTAGTATGTTCGTAGAGATTCATTAGCTCAGTGCATATCTAGAATAGTTTCCTGTTAACCGGGGTGACTATAGTAAAGAGCAATTTATCCTTAATGAGGGCACTTTCATCAGGTCAAGTCGATATTGAAAGGTTAGTAAGAAACGTTACTATTAATATCCTAGATGATTACTGTTGGAGCCTCGAAATGGATATAACGGAATATTAACATAGAAGAAAATCACTGAAATAATATTTTAATCAATGAGTATTATTATATTAACTATGTAAATAATTATTTTGTTCCATTATATATTAAATTATACCAAATATTATTGAAATAATCCATTAATTTTCCTGTAATTTTCTCTATTTTATTTTAATTTTTGCGATATTTTCAGAAATTTTCAAATTAAAATAACAAAAAAAACTTGATCAGACCTTGAGAAAATAATATCATATTTAAAAATAGTGTAAATATATTTACTACAATTAGTTAACAAAACCTAAGTATTTATGATAATATCATTTAATGGTGATGCATTGATTTCTGATGATTAAATTTGATAACATAATAGTCTGAGGGTATGAAAAGGATAGCTGTATATGCTAGGTATTATGTAATAATCTTAACCATATAAACCATGAGAAGGTTATCTATATCCTTCAATAGGAATCTGATAGAGTAGCATACACTATTGGATTGGTCTAATATTGAAATAAGTGATCTTATATAATTTGATATTAAAGATGTTATATCATCTTAAGCCATTAGGCTATCGTTAAAAAGCGAATTACTTAATATAAGATACTTACAATCGATATTATTGTGATTTTAAAATGTTAGTTAATATTTTAATTCCATAGATAATGGGGGTGTCCGTATTAGGTACCCATGTCCGAATACGGACACCCTGTGTTATAATATGGACACCCTATATATCACTAGATAGTGAACAATTAATTCACACCAAATTTATCAATCATGTTATTGTTATTCCGTATTAATTGTACCAATATATAGTTTTTGATATTATGCTGTCATAAGTTTACGTCGTTTTGTCTTACTGTTATCACATTTATATATTTTGTTTATATATGTTATATAATTATATGTTTATATATAATTATATCTTTCTTTATATATAACCAGTAATTCAATACACTTTTGATCTATCTATCTATAAACTATATATTATTGATCAATACACAAATTACAATTACATTATTTATAATTAATTTTATGAAATATTTATTCTAATTTAATTAGTTAATAATGTATTTATTATTATTATTTTTTAATTAATAATATAATTTTAGTATCTAAATATTAAAATTTGTAGATTTAGCTTTATTGGTGGTATTAATATTATAACGCACGCGATTTTTATGAATATCAGAATAGTACATCAGAATAGAATATCATACGCTGTGCGCTGATTTGTTATATATATAATGGTTACACTATAGTGTGTTCGCATTAATACATATAGAGTGTCCGTATTATGGACTTATATGACCTCTAGATATATGCTTATAACTTAATGAATATTTTATAATAAATATAATTCTAGAATGCTTTATTTTTTAATAATATATATATATATATATATTTTAACACTATATAGTGTTATATTTTATATCGATACATTTGTATATTATTCAGAAGGTTTTAAATTGATTTTTTTTTCATAAATTCAAAACGTAATAAAAAAATCAGTTTATTGGATATATCAGCAATATATTGAATAATTAAAAAATAAAAAATATGTGTTTAGACTATTTATATAATTATGAATATTTTGTTAATTAAATTTGTGTATGTATGATTTATGATTTCTGAGATACCGAGAGTGTCCGTATTCGGGCACTGTCCGTATTAGGTTATTTTCCCTAGAATGAATAATTAAGTTAAATAACAACAACATAATATATATCTAGATAGTTTCTTAATATATATTAAGTTGTTGATATTTTATTTAGGTGGAATTATTCAACCTATACATAAACTTATATGACATTTTTTAGATATAGTAGATACCTATATAATATATCGATAAATCACGTTTTGTAGTGTATTATTATTAGATTTTTAATTTGTTATTGATTTTATTTTTATATTACTTTTTTTTAATCGACATCTATATAAAAATATATGTTTTGAGTTTTATGAATCATAAAGGATTTAGTTATATTAATAAACATATATATTATACTATTTTATCTTTGGCACTATGCTTATATGTATTGCCAATTACCAATAAAGTGTCATAAATAATAAACTTAGATTATATGAGTGTATTAAATTATGAAATTATTGATATTTTATGGCCTTCAATATACATATAATATACAAATAAATAGATATATATATTAACAACAATCACTTCCATTATAATAAGGGTTAATTATAGCCGATTACATAATACGGCCATTATACGGACAGCATTAGCCGTGAACAACGGCCGGCTTAATGACTAGCCAGACACAATAATGGAGAATAAGCCAGGCCGATTCAAAAGTCGATCGATCTCCGAAACAATAGCGACGCCCCGCGGAATTATACTTGATATAACACGGTAGTTTAGTTGCCCACTAGCCCACCGCTAGACGCTAGTCAGTTGAGTTCTTCTTCTTTTTCGTTAGTTTCTCATCTGCCTGTACGAAATCGAATGAATATCAATTAGAAAAAGGGAGAACTAGAAATTATTAAATTCGGTTTAAAAACGACGTCGATAGCGGTTTAGATACCCCTCTTTTCGAATATGGTTTTCACGTCTTTGATAGGCGATGCGGACATATGCGTAGATAAACACCTGTTCGGTCAGCCCCAACAGTTGTTCGGTAACGCCGTATCGCACCAACTCAAGGAATACTGCAACGACACCAGAAGTTTGTTTCCCACGAGCACCTACAGGTTACGATTAATTAGTAATTAGTACGATTTATTAGTAAACGTATGTTGTTTTTATAGTCTGCTAGTATTCTTTAAATAATTATAGTCTGCTATTATTCTAGTAGTGTATATCGATGTTCGAGTTGATATACTTATACTTATAATATACTTATTATCGTGAATGTATTGGTGTTAGAAATATATAATACGGGTGTAATAGATTTACATTAATAATTTGATAAAAATAATAATGATTATTCAATAATAAGAATAAATATATATGTAAAGCATAATTAAATTAATTAATAATTTATTAATTATGCTCATCTATAGAAAAACATACAATTACACTACATACCCACTATAAGTTTAAGTGTAATACATATATAGTGATTACCAATTGGTATATATTCTAATAAATTAATTATAATTTGTTCATAGAAAATCTGTCTAATTAAATATATACATAGGGGAGGGAAGGGGGTAGTGGCCGAGGACGGAGTAGTGGCCGTTTTAATTAACGCTTAAATGGTGCTTGATAGGATATCAAGTTTTATATACAATATTTAGATAATCAAAATATCTATAATATATAGTAAACACATTTTTTAAATAATTAATTAATTACTCTAATTTATTACATAATAATTTTGTATGTCAAATGTTGAGAAAAACATGATTATATATATTTATGCTTATTTATGTGTAAGAGTATGTGCATATATAATTAAATAATTGAATCAAATAAGGTGTGTATGCATAATAAATATAATTATTTAATATTACATAATTAACAAAATATAAATCGAATACATTACGAGACACCTATCGTATTTTCTGGTACTAGTGGTGGCCACTACTACGGCCTTGCCTATTTTAGTGCTTTTTTAATGCCTAATCAAACGTTTATATTATTAGGTTAAACACTTTATATATAAAAGTGAAATTACAGTATTCTAGAACTATATAATTTCTAGTTAAATCAAAAAAATAAGAGCCTAACATTCAGTATTTATCGATATATTAGAAATCTTCTGAGGCATATTAATTATCGGCCACTACTCCTTCCCTCCCTTATATTAATTTAAATACTATATTTAAAACATAATATATTTCTATTTCTTGGATGAATTATTTAAAATTGATAATTATATGAATCAGATCAATTATGGTTAACACCACGATAATTCATTATTAAAATATACAGTTGACATTTATTTTCTAAATTAAGTATATATATATACTACTAAGAAACTAAACATATCGCGATATAACACTATGGAATGCACTCTCCCTCCCTCCCTCCCTGTACGCGAGCCATTCGATCACACACATTGCCTTATAAGCCGTTATAAGCCTACTTGATCTCACCTGACCCATGGTCTTGTCGCAAGTCGTTATTTATAAGCCTGCAATGCTCTCACCATATATAGTAATACACTTTCTAATATCTACTTCTTGTACCTACTCGTTTATTATCATTTATCGCTATTATATTAATATATATATATACATATATATATATTAATATTATTCGTTATTTGTATATACGTGTTCTAAACTTCTGAGATACCAAACAAAACATGTAAATATAAATGTTTAAATGTATAAATAAATTATCCACGTCATCATATTCATGAATTAAACATTTTAGATTTTAATATATTGTTATATGTATATATATATATATATATATATATATATATATATATAGTCGTACTTATAAATAAGTCGTACTAAATAAATGAATATATGTGTGTAATAAATATATATATAACATAAAATATAGGCGTCATACAATGTAGGATACAAATATGAATCCAAATATGTAGGATTCAAATCATACACAAATAATTATTTAGTGAACACTAAGTAATAATTTTCTTAAAATATTTAGATTGTGTTCAATAGAATGTACGTAGCCAAAGGGAAATGATACACATAATCAACTTATTTATTATTACGGAATATAAAGTATATGTGTACATATATATATATATATATATATATAGTTTATTCAAAAATTAAATGAACAAATACATACTTTAATGAAAACTTGTTTAACGAATACACGAAGTAGTTTATCATCAGTAGAATTGAGCACTATATTTAAAATCCGTATATTATGTATAAAATTAGCATTTAATTAAATATTCTAAATTTACTCCCACTTTTATTATTGTAGCATATAATACTTTAATAAATATATATAGATTATACTTGTGTATATATATATAATTTTTCTTTGGTTTATAAATTTTAATAAATTAAAAATAATTATAAAATACATCCAAAACTAAACAATTAGCATTCATAGTATCATCATATTATTCATTAACATATTCAATAATATTACGATACATGAATATTATTTCAAACATCTTATTGGGATTTAGCAGTATATATATATATATATATATATATATATATATATATATATATATACAGTGCGCTCTCGATATACTGGCACCATCGGGAATGAGGAATTGTGCCGGTATATCGATCTAGCAGAAAATAAAGAATATATGAAGAAGAATATTAAATATTATGTTTATTATAATGGTATAAAATAGGTATAAACACGTATAAAATGGTATACAATATTATTATAAAGGTATGAAACGAATGCAAAATAAAATAAAATGAACTACTTTTAATTATTATAATGGTATAAAATAGGTATAAACTCGTATAAGATGGTATAAAATATTATTATAATGGTATGAAACGAATGCTAAATAAAATAAACTATTTTGAATTATTTACAAAAGATAAAGTAGTTTGCTTTTTATTATTAATACATAATATATCCAAACGTTTAGATAATAAATTTAATAAATGTATATCATTTGAATCTTTGGAGTAACATTCAAAGTATGCCGTTAGTGATTCAAATCCCTGTATTGCTTTCTCTGATGATGGTGGTGGATCAAATCCAGCCTCTTGTGTATTATCGCTATCTTTATTATTATTTGTTATTAATGAATCTATAATTTCAGTAATAGAATCTATTTCGAATATTTCAGAAATGTCATCGCCTGACGTAAATTCTTCTAAAGTGAGTCGATCATCAATATAAATATTGCATTTATTAGTGAATAAAAGTATTAATATTGAATCATAGTGAGCAATTTTGGGAAATATGTATATATATGCCGGTATATCGATTACAATTCGACTTTTGTGCCTAGATATTAGGCGCCGGAGCCGGTATACGAGTGCCGGTGCATCGAAAATTATTGTCATTGAAGAGATAGGAAAGAAATAGGTCATTCAGAGATGTGCCGGTATAACGCGTTTGCCGGTGTATCGAGAGCCGGTATATCGAGAGCGCACTGTATATATATATATATATATATATATAACAATAAATTCCATTTGATTAAATACTATATTATTATCAATTATGTTTTAGTTATATCTTAATGAGGATATTGCTCAAACATGGACCACCAAAAACCTGGTATCCGCGATTTATTTCAATAATATTAAATACAATAAAAATATAAATATATATATATTATATAATTAATAATTTGTATATATTCTTATATTTAAAAAAAAAAAATATTATATTTAAATCGAATACAATTTTTTTTATAATTTAACTAGTTAAACATTTTTTGATAATTCATTAAATTGTCACTATTTTTTAGTTACGATTAATATATAATTCCGAATACATATACATTTATAGTAATTATTACAGCAAATATTATTATCTAGTAAAATTACCAACAATAATGAATTACTAAAAATATTAATATATATATATATATATGTATAGATTCATAACATATTTATTTAATTAATTTACATATATTGCATCATAAAAATATAAATTAATAAATATTATTTAAATTTGAGGTAATTATCTAAATATGACTTTGTAATTATTCTGTTGATCGTAAACTCTTTTCAATAATTGTTATCATATTTGTATAATTATTTTTAATTATGTAATTACGAATACTATTATATATGTGTGATGTAAAAGCTCTCGAGATTAACTATTAATCATGATTTACCTTAACGTATATTTATGTTCATATTAGTAGTATAACATACCCATGTGTACGAAGTCGTATACGTTATGTACTGTATTTTACATATATGTTTACTTATAACCAATACATTGTTATGTATACGAGTCAAATACATGATATTGTAATGGTGACTAATATTCTGGTAAGTTAGTCAAATTAAGTATATACAATAATATAAATACATTAGTATATATATATTATAAAGTTCATAAATAAAAATAATAAATAATAATAATGTATGCTCTATTTTATTTTCTTGTTTATTTTATATTTGTAGTTGTTCCTCCTAAAAGGCTTCAAAATAATATTATCTAATTTATTTTTTATCGCCAATTATGTATGAAATATATATATATAGAGATTAACAAGGTTCTATATTTATATTCCTTTTATTTATATTAGGTATAAACTAATTATCTAATATATCTAATATTTATAAATCAATATTATATTCGAAATATACAACATTAATTGTTATATCGTACTCTCATTTTTTATATATTATAAATATTAATATTTAAGTAAATAATTTGTATTATAAATTATATATTATAAGTTATAATGGTGAGGTGAGTTAAATTCGGCCTTTATCTAATTTAAAGAAAAAGGCCGAATTTAGCTTATTTTCGGCCTTTCAAAATCCTTATATTCGGCATAAATTCGGCCTTTCTATATGTGATCAATATAGATATCTCTATATATTATAATATAATTATATAGCATGGCTTAGCAATAATTTTAGTATCAACAAATATATTGTTATCAATATATTGATTAAATACTATATATATAGTCTTTAAATAAATAATATCGTACAAGTAAATAAGAAATGTATTATATTTGTATTAAATAATTAAATTGTTTTGAGTGAATACATCCTTCAAGTAAAATATTCGAAAGATGGGTCTTTCCTTCAGTTTTTATAGACTTTAATAATTAAAAATATGATTCAAATGATTATGTTCCTTGATATATATATATAGCAGTCCGCTAATGACATTAAATAAATTCTTATAATTATCTTTAATACAAAAGCAATCTAATAGAAATGCATTTACCTTCCAAAGTATCTTTTCAATAATAGTTTCATGAAATCTTAAATTTATATAAATTATATCTTTTATCTCATAAAATGCTACCTCAAATAGATTTACTTCTACTTCACTCATTGTATGATTTATTCTTAACTTGTGCTTACTAATTATATTTCCAAAGTCTTATCCTGATAAGTTGAATAATTTATTGAGACTAATATTAACTTCTCCGGTCATTGTACTTTTATTATTAACATCTCTTTCTGGAGAAATATTACTTATTTTCATTATCAAATTCAATATATCTTTTCCAGTGTTACTTATAAACAAACTTTTTCTATATTTGTTGCATTATCTTAGTATTCTCTTACTAAATTTCATCGATCCCATAATATTTTTATTCTATTAGTTGAATATTTTTAATTTTTATTCATTCTACTTTCATAACAAAAATCTGTAATATCATATAGTATCATACCCATAATATCATACCTACATTACATCTTATTGAATTTGCATTATTTAGAATGGAGTACATATCATCATCATCAATATTATAATCAGTAGATTTAGTCTAAACAATATTGAGATTAAATTATATATTCAATTTATTACATTACTATTTACAAACCCATCAAATTAAACTTTCATTAAGATTTTTTTAAATGTGATAATTGTTCTTATAGTAGTAAGAATTTGTTTTGTAATTCTTAGAAAGATATTGTTACTCTTATACATATTTTATGTACAAATACAAATAAACCCACCATCGAGTATCAGATATATAACATATATATATATATATATATATATATATATATATATATATAATTAATTCTATAACCGACATATTAAATTATTATAATTCTATTACCTTGGGGTATTTAGATATCATTTTAATTATTAAATTGAATTGCCTCCTTAAAAATCCGATTAATTTTATTAAAGTAGGCACAACATTTCATTGACATCGAATTTGTATAAAACATCTGTAATGCCAAATCCAGTTGATGAGCTCCACACCAGATTATAGAACTTACATTACTATTATTGTACAAAATGTGCTTTAATTGTAGTATTATTTATATATAATATACATATTACCATTAAGTATTTTATTTTATTACTTTTAATGCTTTAATATTGGATAAATAATATTAAAAAAAGGCCGAATTTATCTTATTTTTGGCCTTTCAAAATCCTTATATTCGGACAAATTCGGCCTTTTCGCCAAAAGGCTGAATTTAACTCACCCTGGTTATAACATAATTATGTGTTATATAATATAATTTTTATAATTTGTATTATTATTTGAATATAATTTGCATAATTTATATTATATATATGAAACATTGATTTCTATATAAATTCACTTGTATTATAGTTTTATTTCAGCATGAATACAACATATGATGTAGTTCTCATTTCGGAGACGGTCATATATTTATAGTTGGAGGGTGTGAAAGGATAGTCATCTATGAATAGTGTGCATACTCATATAACAAATAATGTATCTGCAGTATTTTAAATAGTAACTATGCCATATACACTTTAATATAGGATTACTTTCCACAAATGAAATGTCATGCATAGTAAAGATTATATTATTTAGAATATGATTTTTCATAATATTTCTTGTTACTTTTGTTTATCATTATTTATCATTTTTTAATATGTATTAATGGTATCATTATATTAATTGTATTACATATTATTATTAATATTATAATTTACATGTTTAGTACAATACATATATATATACATATATATATTTATTATTTGTATTTTATATATATATAAATATATTATATTTTAATTAATGTTCCTATATTAATCTATAAATAATAATTTTATAATCTATACATCAGAGTTATTATACTTTAATATTATATTATATTATATATATATATATATATATATATATATATATATATATATATAAATTATCGAAATTTAATAACGTTAATTTAACTTCACTTAAGAATAATGTTAAGTTATTTCCTATAGCCAATCACCGAATAAGTGTATACAATACTGGCACCCTAATGTACAGCTTATCACTACGATACCCTCACGACGTGGGTATTCATAGACTAATTATCATTATATACCGAATATAAAAGAGATATTCTCGTCTGAGAATAAACTTAGTTATTATTACATTAGAGTACGTTAATATATATCTACAAATATATAACTACGAATTCCATGCAAAACAATCATATATTTTTACATATATATATATATATATATATATATATTTAAGTTCTATAAAGTTAAATATACCACGCTATTTATTAGAAATTAAATGTAACTACACTGTTAAAAATAATGACTATAAAAACAACTAGTTTTCGGTAAAGTTTTTTATATAAAAAACATTTAGTTCATTAATGCAAAACTAAAGGGTTTTGGTAAACCTTTACCTTTTTAGTAAATTACAACTAAAGGGTTCTTGAAACCCTTTAGTTTTGATTAAATGCTAACTAAAGATTTATAACCATTTACTTTTTATTAAATGCTAACTAAAGGGTTTCGAACCCTTTATGTATACCTCTAGTTGTACTTAAGGTTTTATATATTACAATACAAGTCAAGCCTTTCCACATCGAGCTTATTTACTATCGAGCCTATAGCTTATATATATATATATATATATATATATATATATATATATATTGATAGATCATAGTTATAATATATATAATACCTATTATATACTATTTACAATATAGTATGTACTATATACTATATATATATATTATTACTTACTATAGATTATTAAATAATAACTAAAGGTTTTGAACCCTTTATTTTTTTATTAAATAATAATAAAGGGTTTCGAACCCTTTAGTTATACCTATAATTTTAGAGACAACTTGATGTTTAATCTATCAGTTAATATATAATTAAAACCAAATATATTTTTAATATTTTAAGTTTTTGTAAATATTTAAAATATATTTTGTAAGTAAAATTAATCAATATATACTTTATAAGTTAAAAATATTGTTCTATATTTACATATTATTAATTTTATATGCAAATATATATGTTGTTATAAATTGTATTTTTTTATAACAGTATCATTTCACATATAAATATTATATAAAAAGCAATTATTTCTTGTCTGGCACGGATGTTATGTTTAATATATTAAGTTCGCTAAGATGAGAATAGAGTTTACTTGTTGTCAGGAAACGTTTACAGCTTAATTAATGCTGTATTTGTTTAAATTATACAGTTATATTTATGGAATTAATTATTTATAATTACAATATATATATATATATATATATATATATCATATATATATGATATATCATATATGATAGCTATAGCTATGCTATTTGAATTATATAATTACATATGTAATTTAATTTGAGATAAATATATTAAAACCATTTAGTTAATTTAATATCAAAAACCTTTAGTTCAAATAAGTTAAAAATCCTTCAGTTAATATTCTATCAAAAACTTTTAGTTAAAATAAGAATAGAACCTTTTTGTTAATATTGATCAAAACCCTTTAGTTCTTTATGTACCCTTCATGTTTCACTAACCCTTTTACTAAAAGGTCGAAAACCCTTCACTCACAGGACCACTTACTAAAGGTTTATTCAGCGAACATTAAAGAGTTATTTTTAACAGTGTACTGTACCCATATCCCTGACATTTTATTTATTACTTTTATATTTATAAATATCAATAGTATTTTAATAAATACAATCATAATGTGTTTTTGCATAATTATACGTATTTATTTATTTATTTAATATTATTATCATATTTTAATATGTTAACATTAAACAATACAATCGAAATAAAAATGTAATAATCTCTTTCTTGAGACATATTTATTTACTAAATATAATGAATTTAATAATGTTACGATTATATAAAAAATGTTAATTATATATAAATATACCATAGGTATATACCATAAATATACCTATAAATAAATTAATAAATAGATATTTGTTTAATGAATTGCTAATTAGAATTTGTTATGCTAAATCAACTATATTGTTGTTTTAATATTGTATTTAATGTATGTATTAATATTTTAATGTTATAATAATTATATGAGGATTTATTTTTTGCATTTATTATATTATTATCTTTCTTCAAAGGTGAAAGAATGCTCTAATATCGACAATCATGTAATGTCGACACATTAGAGATCTCCTAAATTATAATTCCAATCAAAAAGTAATTAATGTATGAATTATGAAATTTTAATCAATTTAATTCTAATTCATAACTTAAATATACATTTTATATTAAATATTTATATTTTTTTAATTATAAACAAAAAACTGATTTTTTCACTACAACTTTAAATTTATGAGATTTTTGAAGTACAATATAGATTCTCAATCATTTAAAAATTGATATATTTTAATATTTAAAATACATCTTATAGAACTAATTATATTTTTCAAAGTGCCGAAAAGATTGTGTATTTTTAATAATTTGTTACAAAGTTATTAACTTTAACCTAAGAAACATACATTTACATAATACCGATACCCTAATTACACGTGATATCGACACCCTTTCAATTATATAACCAATCAGCGTTGTTTATTTATAAATTGCGTGCGTTATGATAATATTCATTAATATACATACCTAATAATATACACAAATATATATATATATATATATATATATATATATATATATATATATATATATATATATATATATATATATTCATTCGTGTATTTGATTTCGTGCTGAACGGTCGTGTTTATTTTCCATTGTATTGATATGGCTATTTCGAATAAAAATATTCTAGACAAACTAAATTCTTTAGAAATAAATATATCAAAATTAAACGATATAATCATTTATCAAACTAAAATTATACAAGATCTACAGGGAGACAACATAAAACTCAACGATAAGATTAGTGGTTTATTTAACAATATTGATAATTCAAATATTATTCAATCAAATAAAATTGATAAAATTATTGGTAGTAATAATAAGTTAAATTCTTCCAATATCAATAATTCTATTGTTTTGACTGATAATAATATCGAAATAGATTCAATTGATTATTCTTCCAAGGATAAAGTAATTGATTTATTTAAAGATTTAGTTGATATAGATATATCTGATAATAATATCGTTGATATACAAAAATTAAATAATAAGGAATCGAGTGAAAACAAACATACACATTATATTATTACATTAAGTGATATTAAATTAAAATCTAAATTATTACATAACAAAAAAAATTTAGTAAATACTAATTTATATATACAAGATTCGTTATCGAAATACAGTAATAATCTATTTTATATCGCTCGAACTTATAAAAAAGCAGGCAAGATAATAGCTACCTGGATATATAAAAGTCAGATATATATAGAAACAAATAATAACAATAAAATTTTAATTTTAAACGAAACACAGTTAAATAATTTCATTTAATTTTAATTAATTGATTTTATTTTTTATTTTTATATTTCTTTTAAATTTTTAATGAATACATCACTAGAAAATAACACTTTTACTTATTCTAATTCTAAACAAAATTCTATTCATGACTATTATAATAATGACGATTCTGATGTTAATTTCACAGATGATTGCTTTTACTACGATGACATAAATATAAATTCATGTAAATATATTCACAATAGTTTTTCTATAATACATATTAATGCTAGAAGCTTAGTTCGTAATCATGATCAAATTAATCTATTTTTAAATAGTATTATACATACATTTTCCATAATTATAATTACTGAAACATGGTTAAAACATTCCAATCAGAATATTTATAATTTCGATAATTACAATCAAATCAATACTATACGATCTGTAGGTAGGGGTGGTGGAGTCGCTATATTTATATTAAATAGTTTATCATATACAATTATTAATGACTTAAATATATCAATATCAAATTTTATTGAAATAACAACTATTTCATTGAAATTTAATAATATCAACTATATTATAAGTGGTATATATAAAACTCCTACTGCAGATATAAAACAATTTTCAGATTTCATTGTAAACTTATTTGAAAAGTTGGCAAGCAATTGTAATCGTTTGTATTTATGTGGTGATTTTAATATTAATTTATTAGATCATAATTATAATAAACATGTAAAATATTTTATTGACTCCATATATTCATTAGGGTGTCGTCCTTTAATAGATAAACCAACAAGAGTGACTAATGATAATAATTCTTTAATTGATAATATTTTTACAAATAATAATTATTCTCATAAATATAATGGAATATTACTTAATGATATAAGTGATCACTACCCTATTTTTACTTTTTTTGATTTAAATGTTAACAATTCCAATGAAAAACAAACTAAATCTAATTCTAAAATTAATAGAGTTAATAACTCAACTATAAAGGAATTAAAAAATTGCATTCTTCATCATAAATGGGATTTTTCTGATATGGATACAAATACTGCTTTTAATTATTTTATAGATATGTTTAAATTAATGTTAAATAAATGTTGTCCTTTATATACTCCCAAAATCATAAATAATAAAATTAAAAATCCATGGATAAATAATTCTTTATTAAAATGTATCCACCATAAAAAAAAATTATTAAAATTGTTTATAGCTAATAAAAATGATTTTAATCATATTAAATATAAAAAATATAGAAATATTTTAACTTCAGTACTAAGAAATGCCGAAAAATTATTTTATAAAAAAGCTCTGTCAAATTGTTGTAATAATTCAAAAAAAACATGGTCTATTTTAAATAATATAATTAAAGGAAGTACTTTTTCAAATTATTTAAATACAACTTTATCGGCTGATGATTTTAATCTATATTTTAGTAATGTTGGAAAAAATCTTGCTAAGGATTTTAATTCTAACTCTGGTTTTAATTCAAATTTACATGTACATTATTTATCTACTCATAACACAAATACTTTTTATCTTACACCAGTTACAAATTCCGAAATATTTAATATAATAATTCATACGAACAATAAAAATAGTACAGATATTTATAATATAAATATGAGCTTAATAAAACAACTTAATACAGAATTAAGTCCTATATTATGTTCTCTATTTAATAAATCATTCAATGAAGGAGTATTTCCTGATTGTTTTAAAATTGCTAAGGTTATACCTTTACATAAAAAGGGTAATAAAAATATATTAGATAATTTCAGGCCAATATCTCTTCTCCCTCAATTCTCAAAAATTTATGAAAAATTATTTAAAAAAAGACTTCTTTGTTTCATTAATAAATATAAAATTTTGAATGACAATCAATTTGGGTTCAGACAAAATTATTCAACAGAAGATGCATTACATCACCTATCAGAAACAGTATGTGCTGAGTTAGAAAATACTAATAATTGTGCAGTTTTATCTATTGATCTAAAAAAGGCCTTTGACACTTTAGATCATAATATATTGATAAATAAATTAGATAATATTGGTATCAGAGGTTTACCTAAAGTTCTATTATCTAGTTATTTATCAAACAGATCACAATATGTAAAATTAAATGGGGCTATTTCAAATATGGAACGCATATCATTTGGTGTTCCGCAAGGTTCAGTTTTAGGGCCATTACTTTTTCTAATATATATTAATGATATGCCTAATATATTGAAATATTCTACACCTATAATTTTTGCAGATGATACCAATTTAATTTTCAGTAGTAAATCTTTTGATATTCTGCAAACTAATATACAAGATGACCTTTATAATTTAACTCACTGGCTATTTAGTAATAAATTAACATTAAATGTAAAAAAAACCAAAGTTATGCTCTATAATATTCGAAATTCTAAATCAAAAAAGAAACTAGAATTAAAAGTTTATAATGAAATTATAGAGCAGGTGAATCATTTATCGTTCCTTGGTATAATAATTGATGATAAATGTAACTGGAATTATCATATAAATTATATCAGATCAAAACTAAGTAGATCCATTGCTATTATAAATAAAATAAAACATAAACTACCTTTACAAAATCGTATACAAATATATCATAGTATTTTTGAAAGTCATCTAAATTATTGTTCATCTATTTGGGGTAGTACATTTTTGTCTAATATTCAACCAATTATTATATTGCAAAATAGGGTAATAAAAAATTTGTTTTTTTCTTTTAATGTAGATATAGATACAATTTATAAAAAATTCAATCTTTTAAAATTTCAAGATATTATAAAGATTAATATCTTAAAATATATAAATAGATATATGACTAAATCTTTGCCTATAATTTTACAATATCTTTTTACACAAAATTCAAATATTTATAAGCCTTTATCTAAAAAATTGGTTTTACCCAAAATTAGAACACATAGAAAATCGTTTTGCCTTACTAACAAAGCTCCTGAGATATGGAATGCATTACCAGCTTCTTTTCACAAATTAATGAATAAAAAAACTTTTAAAACAAATATTAAATTATTTATTACCTCTTCGTATTAGTTAACTTTTTATATTTTTTATTGTGTTTAGTTTCTTTATCTTTTTCTCTTTCATTATTATATTTTTTACATATTTTATGCATTTATTTCATTTGTTTTATATATTTTTCTTCTTTTAATATACATTTATTTTATTTATATATACTTTTATTATTTATTATATTTTATTTTGTATTTAACTGAAAATGATGACCTCTCCTTGATAACAATATTCAAGTATATTCTTACTTATTTATTCAGCACGATTTTCATTTACACGAATCACATTTACAAATCAAATAAGTTTAATAATATATACAATAGTATATATATATATATATATACAAAATTATAGTTCTAATGATATACAAAATTGAAATTTTAAAATAAGTTATTGTCATTTTATAATTTACTAATATTTTTTTTATTTTTTATTCTTGTAATGCTGTTATCAAGTTGAGTGGGAAAATACCTAGTCAAGCTTTGCTTTTGTATTTTCCTGAGTGTTTACACTCTATCTGATTCACATATATAGATATATATCTTCAAATGTGTCGGTATTCGGGACAGTGCACATAATATCGACACCACTGTTATCTCATAATTACATAAATTTAATTTATTTAAAAATAGCTATTATACCTACTTATAATTATACATAAAATTTGGTAATATTTAATTTATAAATAATAAAGTTATGATAATTTATTGTTATGGTGTCTGTATTCGAGTACTCTTCCCAATTTAAAGAATCATAATAAGTTGTGTGGGTCCAATCCATTATATTGATATAATAATTTATAAAATAAAACTATATAAAAAATTACAGTTTACAATTTTTCTAATAAATATTTAAATTTCTTTTACAATTTCAATAATATTTATAAATCTTCTAAATCTGTGTGAATAGTATTTTGGTTTTGTAATATTACATATCTATATATCTGTTCTATAGAAAGTTCTTATGTAATCGATAATTTAAAAATAAAAAAATGCAATGAATATTATATTACTCTGCAGAGTATAAAATACAGACTATTTATTACATATAACAAGTTATAACTTCATTATATACATTATAACGTAAGTATACTATAGTATACTAGATATATAATATAGTGTACCGTTAGTAAGAAGTATAGTGTAGTATACTGAGTAGCATATAACATTGTTTCGTAAGATAACGAAGATATTATTTTAGGGGTATCCATAGTATAAGTTAAACATAGCTTCTGGGTATCCCTCCGAATATTATAGCTAATATTCGGTAAATCAATGCATTCATTCGTTCATTCGTTCAATACAAATGAGATAATAATCCACCACGCCGAACACAGCACCGAGACGAGGAAGCTGAACCGATGGAAGTCGTGGACTCATACCGATTACCTGGAGATCATGAACAAGAACGGCTGGAGGAGGACAGATATCATGTGGCCGGTTGACAAACTCGTACTGGAAGATGTGCCGCCTAATGTTAGTACCAAGGGTACATGCGATACTGCGGTATAGAATTTAGTTAATAGTTGTATTGTAAGAGCGCGATATTTTACATTGTAAATGAGTCAACATTTAAATATATATATAAGGTTACTACTTAATAATTTAAATTATGTGTATAGTATTTATAGATTTTTATTTATCAACAATAGAATGCATATCATTCCGTTTTATTTGAATTAATAAAATATTTGCAATGATTTAAACAAATTATTAATTAACTATTTAAAAAGTAAACCCCATAATATTACATTTCATCAAATAACAAGTGTAGAATAGAATTTATTTTAAATGAAATACTTATCATATTTATCAATACATTACCATTATTGTATGCATATTTATAATTTGTATACGATATAGTTTATAGTTACTGAGATACGAGAGGGTCCATATTTAGAGGGGGTTGATAATTGGAAATATTCCCTATCTAAAATGTTGTTAATAGAATAATTATTTATAAAACTTTCACCATATGTATTATTGTTATCATAAATATCGACAGAATTAATGTTACATTGACGGTATTTCTTAAAGATTAAATAAGTTATTTTACAATAAAATTTAATATAATTATATTAAAACGAAAACGTGGTTTATATACATTTTTAAAACTGTGATATTACAGGTGTAATAGAACCTGTAATTTAAAAAAAGAGGCGGGATAATTTTATTTTAGTTCACTAATATATTAAAGTTATTAAAGTAAAACAATTAACTCACTAAATAATATATGATATTGCTAATTTATGAAGATAAACTTCCCAACGTTAATAATAATATAATAATATCTGCTGTATAACGTATATCATCGTATATTAAACTGTTATTATTTTATATAATATATAATAGTTTTAATTATTATATTTGTCAAACAATAATATTTTTTTAAGTTGAGATTTTAATATTATGGATATATCCATATACTATAGTCTAGATTCTCAACAATTTATTAATATTGTATACCAACTTGATTTATGTTATGGCATACACATGCCTACTAGATTATCTATATAACTGATTCATTATTAGCTAATTTTAACATTGGTTAACATCTTATAATTAATATGTGAGAAGGCACTATTAGTTCAGATATAACTGATCACTTACCATTATGTTTAAATATTATTGATAATATATATATATATATATATATATATTATATATATATTAGTAATAGAAACATATCCCATGCATTTTTTAAATAATGTTATCTCATTTTTGAAATATGTGATTGGAATTTAGTTACTAGTTTATCTAATATCAATTTATAAAACGCATATTGTCAATTACATTAATATCTAAAAATAGTTATAAAAATAATTTAGATTCATATTGGATATATAACAACATTAAGAATTTATAAAAAAATATTTTTTTTTATAAATATTCGATTAGATTAAATTCCCAACATAATATAGAAACATATAAAAAATATAGATTTAAAGTTAATAAAGATTAGATGAAAAAAATCATTTCAGGCATAATTTCATTTATCAAAGTGATCGTGGTGAAACTTGGAAAAAATTAAAACTTAATAAATAAAAATAGTACAAATTATATTCCCGATAATTTATATATCCATGATTCTTTGATAGATTAATCAGATACATCTATAAAATGAATTTGTTGTATTTATTAGATCAAATATTAGTAAATCTACACATCCAGTAGAGGATGATGGTTTTTTTAATAATTGACAAAATTAGGAACCTATTTTTAATAGTTTTTATATAAATAAATTACAAAATATGATCTATAATGTATATATTAATATATTAATTGATATTAATTGATATAAATAGTATTAATATAAATATAATCACAATTGTTTTTACTCTGATTTTTTAAACATTACTTTACATATTTAATTAATAAATACATACATCTAATATCCTATTTAATTAAAAATTGCAATTATAATTCCAATATATAAAAATAGAAAACATAATGACGTAAAATAATTGTGTAATTTAATGAAAGAAATAATATTATACTTAAAAATCAATATGGTTTATTATAAAGTATTCTACAGTACATGAAAATATACATAATTATAACATTTGTCTTCGGGTTTCCACAAAATAATAAAATGTCATCTATGTTTTTAGATTTAAAAACAGCCTTGTTGTAATATAATGTAATTACTGATATACTTTTTAAAAATTTAGAATATTATGGTTTCAAGTTAAATAAATAACCTTATTAAATATCTTTTTAATTAATAGTAGTCGAATTACTAACTAGTTTTATAAAGATATTAAAATTAATGCCAATTGTATTCGTTAAGTTATATACAATTTATTAAAAATAATTAAAAAATAATATTATTATAAAATGTTTAAAATGTCACTTACAACTAAAAAAGAAAGTACAATGATGATTTATTAGCATTTGGTTTCACAAAATTAATAGATAAAGGTGTTAAAAAATCTCAGTATTACTTGTTATGTAGTTTTGAGCCAGGAATCCTTAAAATATTCAAGGCTTATTGGAAACTTATTATCAAAATATCCCGATTTGAAGATCATAAAGATATTGCATTTTTTAACAGACTCAAAACATGCCGGTTGGAAATATGATAATTATACCATTTATTTTGAAATTAGAATATCTTGTTGATATCTTTAAAATATGATAAACACAATTACTTCTGTATTAAAATGAATAATCAATATCCACATTTATTTAAATTACTATTTGTATATAACTTTTCATTTAGTTCAATCTATTTATGTGAAAGAACTTTGTCAGATATGCTCACATTGACAAATTCGAAGAGAAACAAATTAGATTTTGAAAAAGGTGTGTTATATCTAAATGATATCAAAATACTCAAATACTTATTAAAAAACTGTAACTAATATTATTATATTTTTTATTATTCTAATAATATTATATCGTTAATAAATAAATAAAATGATACTATATAAAATATATATACAATATATATTTTAATTTATTTGTGGGGCAATATATTTTGTTACAGATATTTGTTGTGGGCATTCGTGAGAACCACTGAACTAGTTGATTATATATCTTCTAAGTTAAGTATACATATATGTGTACTAAAAGTATATATTATAGACCAATATTATATATATATATATATATATATCATACTACTACTCCACCTAGTCATATGTCATTTTCACTTTCTATTATAACCGCCAAATCTATATATCACACTGTTGACAAGGTAACGCCACATCTAACATCTGATATATCTACTTGTACTATAACTATTGATATCCAGGCCTAGCATCAGCCCAAAGCTAATGGATTTAAAATTGTCCTCAAATCACACACTAACCCATATATTATCTAGTTCAACTTCCTCAAAGTATTCAGCCATACGCTCCATAGATAATTCCATCGCACTTAAACACCGTCTTCCTTCTGAAGTTAACTATAATTTCATAGTATCATTAATTGACTTTATAAAATGTCCCCATTCTTATATTACTTCTGCTTCATTTTTAACCAGAACTGCTATCTTGCGTTAGACTAATATTTCTGCTCGTGATATATGTTTCTCCTCCCTTTTAAAGAGCCCACCACATAGAAATTTTAAACATATATGTATTCGTGATTAATTACCTGATTCTAATAGACTTCTTGGTAAGGTACTCTATCATGCCCTAAAACAAAAAATCACGCCCATTTCGTATAAAGTATTTGTTAATAATCGTTCTCAAACATTTGAACTAAGGAATAAAAATAATCCTCTTTCATATCCCCCTTTTCTCATCCCTGATATAACTAAAGGGTTTGATTATTTTGATCAATATATGAAATCATTTATAAATAATTCATCCTCTCAGTCCTGACTAGCCTCTAATATACAACTATCCTTGATCAATATTCGCTCATTGAGATCAAATATATCCTTTCTTATACATTAACTTAATTTTTGTTTATTATAATCGCATTGACTGAGACCTGGATTTCTAATAATGACTCTGACATATTTGCTAGGATATACCCTCTATCTCGCTCTACGACAAAGATCCGTGGTGGTGGGGTTATATTTTATAGTTTATGATTGTTACCTCTATCCATTTCATGCACTACCTTTTCATATAGTGATTGTCTTTCGCTGGCACTCAAGCTTCCTAACTTAACTCTACATCTCACCGTAATCTATCCTCCCCCAAATCCTGAAACAAATTTATTCTTTAATGAATTTCATAATTTTATCCATAATCTTCATTCATCTTCATCCTATTTACCAATAATTCTTGGTGACTTAAAAAATCACTTTAATTAACTAAATAACTTAATAAAATATATTTCTTTGTGCCAACACATATCATTTCCCACCCACTCTAGTGGTAATACACTTGATATTATATTTACACCCATCTCCAGTCCTTTTATTGGATGTATAAACCCTAAATTCTTTCAATAAATTGAAATACTAACGGATCATTTTATTGTGGAATTTTCTATAAATCCAAAATTTACAAATGTTAAACGAAAACGTATTACATATATAAATGTTAAGTCTATTGACATACCAATATTTGTAATCAATATTAAAACTGTGATAACTTCCCTACTTCCCTATGCCCCGTACTTCTAAATTCCGTTCTCCAACATATTATATCAATATACATGAACCTACATAAACTATTTTAATGTATGACTGCCCCTTTTCTCCCTGGTTCTCTCACGAACTAGAGTGTTCGCAAATTTGAAAATAAATTTCTTAAAAATCCTTCTACATAAATAAAATGAGCTCAATCACCAGCTAGACAAAATTAAAAATCAACAATACTTGTTCTAAATCCATTTATTTTAACAACAAGATAACATTGATCTCCTCTGATCCTTGCAAATTATTTAAAATAGCAAATAAAATTCTCTATCCTCCAGATGAAAAAATCCTCCCCGTTTTACCAAATACGTTTAATTTTAAACAATGATCTCTTTTTGAAAAATTCTTGAAAATAAAATTGCAAACATTAATAATATTATTTGCGCGTCTACTCCATCCATATTCACTCCTACCATCTATATTACCTATCACATTGACTCATTAAGTATATTCACTATCCCTTCACTGTATGAAGTAACTGATCTACTTATGACATCTCACTGTACCTCCTCCACTGATCCCCTACCTATCCCATATTATTATAAACTTTCACCCTTATTTTCTCCTATAAACTCTGGCGAGGTTTCACATTGCTTCAAGACTACCATAATCACTCCTATTCTAAAAAAAAAACAAAACCTTGACCTAAACTCCTTTAGAAATTATCGCCCGATCTCCCACCTACCCTTATTAAGTAAAATATTAGAAAGAATTTCAAGTCTTCAAACAACTTATCGCCCATATAAATAAAAATAATATTTTCGACCCATTTCAAAGCGCTTTTCGTAAAGATCATTCGACTGAAACAGCTCTCCTTCTTATCACTGACACAATATTTTCTACCTTAAATAGCAATACGTGTTGCCAGCTAATCCTACTTGATCTATAATCTGCTTTTGACACCCTGGACCATAAAATATTAATCTCGCGGCTTACTATCATGGTTATATCTGGCTTAGCATTAAAATGGTTTACTACATATCTGAAATACCACAATATATCTATTACGATTGAAAAATATTACTTACCTCTTTCTCCGTTTAACCACGGTATTCTCCAGGAATACGTTTTAGATCCATCCCTCTTTTCTATTTATATCCGCCCTATTGCTGATATAATTAAGAAATTTCCTAATATACACTACCATATTTGTTCTGGTGATATTAAATTGTTTACTTTTCCCCCTATACATTCTCATAATACCATTAAATCTGAATTAATCGAGTGTGTAAACTGCATAAGATTATGGCTCATTTCCAATAAACTACAAATTAAGTCCTTAATACTACAGTACTTAACATATCTACTTATTCTTTCTTTCTAAACTTTACACTAAACAATACGATTATTTCTTCTTCCTATTACTCCAAAAACATAGGATTAGTTCTTAATGACAAATTATCATTCAAGAACCACATATTATCCATTAAAAAATCCTCCAATTTTCATCTCTTTAGAATTAAAAAAAATACGGACCTCACTTTCCAGAAACTTTACGAAATTTAATTACAATTTGGATATACAAATATAAATTTAAATAATTAAATGAGTTATAATATAATCATACATTACGGATATACGAGGAAAGGTACTAAGTAATATATATATATATATATATATATATATATATATATATATATAGTGTATACATTAAAATAACATACGGAATATTTGAATGTTAAACGTAATAACATAAATGTACATTTTCTTATCAAATTATTATTATTTTTTTGATTACTTATAAACTATGATATTAAAAAATTTCATATTAATACAAATTATTAAATATTGTGTAGTCTATTCTATAATTTAATGTTAATTAATATTAAATATATATATGTATATATATATGTATATATATATATATATATATATAGATATATATATATATATATATATATATATATATATATATATATATATATTTAATAGCTATAGCTATTAAGCTATTAAGTTATTTAAATAACTGGCATTAACTCTGTTTAACTCTCTTAATATGTTTATTTCAATAAAATTACATCTGATATTTTTCAATTCTTCAATTTAATTCGTCAAGATTCCATATTATATTTATTGTATAGCAATTACTTACCAAATGGTAGACTACATTTTAGTTTCATTGCTTAATATATATATATATTAAGCAACGTAAACAAATATATGTATCAGTTGATATATACTAGTATATAATATAAAAAAGTTAATAATATTATTTATAAATTAGAATGTCTGACTATTAATGTTGATGTATGACATCATTTTGAGTGAGCAATTTTTAAAGATTATTCATTTAATTTTATAATCAGGGCCGATTTAAGGGAAATTGCAAATCAAGAAATTTATCGGGTCCAATATTTTAAGGGCTATACAAATTTTTTAAATTAAATAAAAATGAACAGGGGAGAGTGATAGAGACTTGAACCAACAATTTTGTTTACAAAAACTCATACTATATCTAAAATATTGATAATTTTATTCAGTGAACATGTTTAGTATATTATAATTAATAAATGGGTAAATTATATTTAAACAAATGTACAGAAAAATGTTATCGAAAAATTCAAAAATTCAAAATGGCCAAACAAATGGGGAAACTTTAATTTTGTTAAATCTTAAAATATATTAAAATTAAACAAATTAAACAACACATATTGCAAAGATTTTACTAAGGAAATATATAACACACACAACATCTTATAATTATATTTTGTACATAAAACATTAACATCAAGGAGGACATATTCCCGTTCCCTAAATATCCATGTCACTATATACATATAAATAATAACAATGATTTAATAATTATACATATTTTAAATAAATTATTCTATAAAATGTCACAACAATGTTTTCGGATATTTAAAAAAAAATACTCAACAAATGTTATTCAGAATTTTTTATTTTTATTTATTAATACAATAGTTGATTTATTATTTAATATATAGCACAAGCATACTTTTTTTATAAAATATATAAATATTTAGTCTTATATTACTTTATTATCCCTTTTATAGTGATGTAAAAATAATTCTAACCCCATTTTTTATTTTTCAAATAAATAATATTCAAGAAAATATTTTAAAAATGTCTGGTATTAAACCATATCCTTACTTGGTTTACTAGTTATGATTTTTAAAATATTGATATAGTAGAAATAAAATGTGTTGGGTGTATGAGGTTTCCTGCCTATTCAATTATCCCCACCTTCTTATGTGGTCAAAAGAAGGAAGTAGACAATGCATATAGATATTGATTCTACTTTAAATAGTAATTTTTAGTATATAGTATATAGCATATTGTATATAATACACTTTATTATTTCATATTTACTATACAAAAAAAACTAGAATCTTATATCTCGGAATTTTATTTTACATACTTTATAATGTTAAGAAGATCCCACCGTTTGATAAATCTTTATAAAATTGTTAGAATGTATACTATATATATATGATATTAGTCGGACAAGCTCAGCAACTATTAACATCCATTGAAACATAAGTCGCTAATATTAGTCTTCAATGAATTCAAAGAAAACCGAAGTCATGACATTCAATCAGACAAATCCGGTAAACATTAGACTAGATAACTGTGACACACTGATTAACAATGTCTCACATTTTAAATATTTTGAGGCATGGATGGCTCATAAATGTTTTTTGAAATTCGCAAAGCTTTATCATGGTCAGCAATACACAAGATGAAAACAAATTGGAGTTCACAAATGAAAAATAGTCTGAAAATATGAACCTTCAAAGCTACAATCGAACACATATTATATGGTAGCGAATGCTAGAAAATCGACTATACAAAGCAGAAGGAAATATATAATTGTTATACCAGGTTACTTAGAATGACCATAAATATATCATGGAAATATAAGGTCACTAATACACAATGTACAGGGGAATGCCAAAGATCACTGAGGTGATAAAACAAAGAAGATTGCGACTAGCAGGTTACTTCATATGGCACACCGACGAAATAGCACACAACTTAGTTTTACGGAAACCAAAGAATAGCATACGAAACAGAGGGAGACAACCCAATACATACATATACATCTCAATGAATGATGCGATTGTGAGGAAGACGAACTAAGAACACTGATGATGGATAAATAAGGATGAAGGGAAATTGCAAGATCTGGTCAAGTGAGAACTCGACTAAAGTAAAGTAAAGTAGTACTAGCTAATATTGAAAATAAATATATTGATTTGGGACAATTATATATGTTTTTAAGTTTATTTTTATTATCTAATACTATTCATTAGCTCATATAAAATAAATATGAATGATATCTATATATTTAAAAAAAATTACTTTATCTTTATATCAGTAATGTGGATCTTTTTAGTATATCCATTTTCCCCTATAGTTATATCATATAACTATAGTGGATAATGGATATACTCATTACTGATATAAAGATAAAGTAATTTTTTTCATATAACTTATATGTAAATACTATAGTGTACGAAAGGTTCCTCCTTAATGATATATTGAATAAATTAACCATTTTACAGAGAGAATATTGCGTAAAATAAATATATAATTATAATTATTTCATTAGTTATTTTTATTTATTAATTTATAAAATATTTTATCACAAATATTTAAGAGAGTATAAATATATATATATATATATATATATATATACATTGAATTGTTATATATTTGTTAGTTATTACTAGAATGACACTATTGATATGCCATACAATTATTAATACCTGGTTGCATATATTTGATTGAACATAACAATCCTTAATTATCACCAATACTTTTTTGTAGTTCATATATACAAATATATGAATATTAGCTATTATATTTACTTTATTAACACTAAAAAGTCTTCAAACTTTACATACTTTTCTGATTCTTTTTGAAGGTGGTTCTTAATTTATAATTAGTTCTTTATTTTATTTTCACTTTAATATACACATTTTGATCTTCTTCTATGTATTGATTATCTTTATGTTTATTAAATTATCACTATCTGGTAAGTTTAATGATTTTGCTGGAAGTTATTTTTCAATTAGCATAACAAAATCACAATTTGTATACAACCTCTAAAAATAATTTTTAAAAGTAGATAATTTATATATATTGATTGAATTGATTGAATGTTTATTTAGACACTTAAATAAATCATAAATGATTTATCAAAAATGTATATATAGAATACAAATAATAAAAGTAGGTAAAACAATAAATACCATTAATAATATTAAAATAAAGTAGAATAAGCCGTACGGAAATTAATAAATAAAATAATAATGACAAACAATATTAGTATTTCAGGTTGCCACCTGATATAAATTGTTGTATATATATTTCATGAATGTTTTATGCGATTTTTGGATCTAATATAGGGTGGGAGTGAATTACATAGCTTAGGACCAATATAACTCAGTGCCGGATTATTCATTTTTTGATGGACAATAGAGGTAGATAGAAGATGAGATGGATGGTTTCTAACTGATGGAAGGGAAGATCTTTGTACTGGAGAAGCAGAAATATAGGAGGGGCAAATTGAAGAGTATATTGAGGAATGAACAATATATAGTATGCGATAAGCAGATCGTTTGTTAAATGGGAACCATGGAGGTAAGTGTTGGTATAAGGAAGAAGAGGAATGATATCGAATACGTAGGTTATATGTTATACGGATTGGTGAACGAATAACTCGATTTAGGGGAGATATAGAGGATAATGGAAGATTGATAAGAATTGAGGAAAAGTAATCTATACGTGAGAGGACAATGGAATTAACTAGAGTTTTAGTAAGAAATACAGTAATTGATTTTCGTATTTTTCTAATTCTAAATAAATGATAATTTACAGATTTAGTGATGGTAGTAATATGAGGAATGAAGAAAAGAGTAGAATCAAAAAATGCATGTAAGTTGGATGCAATAGGAGAAGGAGATATTACAATGTTATCAATAAGAAAGGGAGGGAAGTAAGTTGGTGATAGCGAAAGATTCAACAATGTAGTTTTTGAGGTATTATGGAGAAGATTATTAGAAATAATCCATTCTTTAATGTCATTAGCAAAATTAGAGAGTTGATTATTTAGACCTGGTGATAAATTAGTTGGAAAAAATATATATAGTTGTAACTCATCTGCATATAGATGGTAATATATATTTGGATATTTAGATATTATGTATGGTAGTGGGTATAAATAAATAGAGAAAAGTGAAGGGCCGAGTACTGATCCCTGGGGAATATCATATTTCATAGAAGAAGGGGAAGACACATAATTATATATTTTTACACTGTTACTACGGTCAGATAGATATGAAGTAAATCATGAGAGGGCAAGGTCTCTAACTCCAAGCAGGTGTAGACGAGATAGTAGAATGTTGTAATCAAGCGTATCGAAAGTACTGGATATGTCCAGCATTACTAGTTGACAGCAATATGTAGTATTAAGGGTAGAAGTGATGAAATAAATTACGTTTAATAGTGCTGTTTCTGTGGAGTGTCCTCTGAGAAAAACACTTTATTGAAGAATATGGAGATTATTGGCGGTTAAATAGGAGATTAGTTAAAGAGAGACAACTCTTTCTAAAATTGTACTCACTAAATGTAGCTGAATAATTGAGCGATAATTGATAAGTGATTCAGGATCGAGTGAAGGTTTTTTAAGAATGGGAGTGATTATTGCTTGTTTAAAAATAGAAGGGTTATTACCGGAATTTAGGGAATATGAGATGATGTTACAGATAGTTGGACATAGATAATCGGAGTAAAGTTTAAAAATAGATTGTGGAACAGGATCGGAGGGAGATGCATTTAGAGGATGCATTTATAAGTTTAGATATGAGAGATATATGTGGCGGACAAAAAAACTTAAGAAAACAGATATAGGTGGGGGTAACTATTATTAAAGGATAGTTGGCAGTAGGCTTATAGTTATTGATATTTATTCTGATTGTGTCAATCTTGTTAGAAAATGTTTTGAAGAAAATACAACTTAATTGTATTGTAGAAATGTTAGTTATAGATGGTAGTAATGCTGGTTTTGGGGGAGATAACAACTTATTAGCCAGTCTGAAAAGTCGTCGGTTATCAGAAGCAAGATCGTTTATAACCTGAATATAATAGCTAGATTTGGCATAGGAAATTGCTAACTATTAGATATTTCGTTGATCAATGAATGAAGCTCTAGAAGATGAAAATTGCAATGATATGTATATTCTTTCAGATTTACGAAGTAATCTTTTCAAGGACACGAGTTGGGAAGTAAACCATGGGGTATCAGGATGTAGAGTTTCTGATATGGTATTTGAAGGCGCATGTTTATCGAGCAGATGGGATAGTCTGAAATTTAATACAACTGCAAAATAACAGTAGTCACCTAAAGCAGTGATGGTAGAACTATTTAAATCAATAGATGGAGTTGATTTTACAGGAAAATAAGTGGAGTTGGAATTTTCATAAGGTATGGAGTCTGAATTATTAGGTATGGAGTCTGAATTTATATTAATGGATAGATTACTAGATGAGGGAATGGAAGATTTAAATTTAAGGTAAGAAAATCCCAGTCAATAATGATATTTGGGGGTATGGTAATTGGTGGAAGATACCAGTCAATAGAATTATATATAAGTCGTGGGAATCGGGGATTCAATTTAATAGAACTAAATCTTCTGAAAAATATATCACAGAATGATTTATTGGAGAACTGGATAATTGCATTGTTGTTTTTAAATGTGACTAAAAAAATAGATATTTTAGGCAGTAGCATATGGATAAGGATTGATGAAATGAATTCAGTATTCATATCAGAGGGCTTTAAATGTTCGATAACAAGTGAAATGTTACGAATAATATTATTAAGTTGAAGTGTACGAGGTTTGGGAGGAGTTTAGGGTTTGGTAGAATTATGAGGTACATGGTGGACGAGAGGATATATAATAGGGATACGAGAGGAATATGATATAATAGCAGATGCATACGATTTATGATAAGGGAAAGGTGATGGGATAGTAACGGTTATGAATGATGGGGGGAAAGTTTTAAGCTCCATAAGTTTGGGAATATGCAATTGAGCAGATATAGGGAGTCGTGTGGGGATATTATTGATATGTGTATAGTAGAGATAACTGGAGGAGTATAGACTGTAGTGGATGCATTTGATGAGGTGTTTAGGAGGCAAGAGGGAAATGTAAATGTGAAATTGGGGGAAGAAAAAATGGCTAGGGCATATGATGGAGGTGAACCATTGATATGAGTCCATGACTTGGATATAATTGATTCTGGGAAGAAGCATATATGGTGGCAGAAAGAGTTACATGAGGTATATATAGGTCAGATTCTTCAGTATAGTAGGAACTCGTTGTGCAGGTAGACTCTTCAGATACGCAACAGCCTCTTAAATATAGGAAAAATACTGATCGTTAATGAACAATTTCAGCAGAGGTTGTGTATTCAGTACGATGGGCGATACGGCGAGATGTATCGAGGAACACCGACTTTAACATTCACCTGTTATAATCGATGGCAGCCGGGAAACTATGGTCCGATAGTCATAGATTGAAGACAGTGTGAGATCTGTATGTACGACACATTTCTGATCTGTATTAATATAAACACAGCAGAAGACTATATAAATATAGTTTAGTAGCTAACCTCAAATTAAGGTTGGTAGATCCGACTACCGAAAGCAAATTCCCAAGGGAGATCTACGGAAGAATATCAGTAATACATAATTATATATAATAAAGTATATACTTTATAATATGATTTGATAGTTTGTTATTAAACTATTTGCATCGACTTTAATTACACATTGCCATATTTTAAAATATTTGATAAAATAAGTAAATTGGACTGTAGGTTTCATCAAAATTACTCGAATATTATCAAATATTTAGTATTGGCAGGAATAATAATTATTATAAGATTTATCTTTTGCAAGTTATTTATCATAATATATATATTACTTATGAAATTATCTTATATTTATAAATAATATATTATTATGTTATGCTCTTCAAGATGTATACAACTTTAGAATAAAATAACGGTTATAAGAAATATCATCTCAATGATTAAGAAATAATTAATTAACTTGATGTATCCATCCCTCATCATACCCTTATATAATCTCATACCTTTCTATAACTTCACACTTCTTTATCTTAAACTCTAATTAATATTATCCATAAATTAAATATCCATACTATGATCTAATGTGTCATATTATATTTGTTCTCTCTTAAAGTAATAATATGTACTATATAGTCTCGATAAAATGTAGTTTACAATCACATCGCATTATATAACAGTATACTATTACGACAAATAAACCTTATATATATTTTCAAGTTATAATAAAATTGAGTTATACTTTAATGGCCTCAATAATAGATGTCAACTCTGTTCGAAATTACTAATTTTATAATTTATTTCGAAGAAATTTCTTACTAACTATAGTTACTATGGTATACAATTGTTATAAAAATGTCATTAAATATGTATCCTTTGCCACATCCCACCACCCAACACTAATGCAGACTTATTTCCCCATCATTCTGCGTTACCATAATACTAATCAAGGCATATACATATACATCTACAATATACATTTTACATCCTCATTAAAATCTATATTTATCTTACTCCTCCACACTATGCTACCTACATTACAACCTCATTATACTCAATGAATTAGTTATTTGTGTACTATGAGCTCTCATTATAAGGCTATATAGATGCACTTGTAGATATTATATTTTAAAAAATCACGGTTATCAAATGTGTAAATATAACAAATATCAAATATATCCATAATCTCGAGTGTAGAAAAATAATACCCGCAATATTTTCTAAATAAAATACCTTTCGTTTAAATCTACCAAAACTGTACAATGTACACTGTATAATATACAGTGTATATTATATGCACTAGTATGTACACTCTATATTGTACAGTACTCCATGTATATAATTCACTTATATTATTCCACTTTTTGATAATTATAATTTTCTCCTGCAATCACATGTTAGTTATTAATTAAAAATTAGTCTCGATTCAATTGTAAGATATATCATATATTCTAAAATACCAATATAGGTATAACCCTCTTCTTAATCAAAGTATACTTTAAAAGCCACTCATAAATTTTAAAATCATAATGATCATACACAAATCCATTGATTAACCTGACTACTTTGAATCTAGTATATTTCCCTAACCTCTAACCATCACCACATAGGACAATAGCCTGGACTTTGTATTAGGGGGGTAATATATTTTAAAATGGATATATTTTCTATACTTGAAGTTTATCGAAACAGATTTTTACTAACTATAAGTATTACTGATATTGTAGCATATACTATATAAATATTTAATAATTATTATATGATTATTGTATATTTAAAAAGTCAAAATCAATTTAATTAAGTATTTTTTTAATGAATTCACTTAATATTATAATCAGAGGTAACTTATGAGGGAAATATGGAAATTACCCTTAATTTAATTAAGTATTTTTTTAATGAATTCACTTAATATTATAATCAGAGGTAACTTATGAGGGAAATATGGAAATTACCCTTAACCCAAAATAGTGAGGAACCCATAACATTTGTAAATAAATAAAAAGTAGGGTGAATGGGCCATATAATCTCAGGGGGAGACTTTATCCAAACACATGTTGTTTATAAAATATTCATACTATTATTAAACTAGTAAAAGAAAACATCATTTATTCATTAAACATGATTATTATATTATAATTAATTAATAGGATATTCCTTTTTCACTAAATTGTTCAAAAAAAATGTGTATTTAACAATATTAAAATTATAAATGGCTGATATCTCCCCAAATAATAAGTCACTTTAATTTTTTTTTAATTTTTATAATATACTTACTTTTACTTTCGTCGAAATCTCGATCCAATTTTGGCAGTTTCTTCCATTCACCAGATCCATTATCACATATCGTATTTCATCGATGTCCTCAAGGACAGTCTGAAGTTTTAGAGCCTCTATAAACGTAAAATGTTGATGATATCTTCTTCTTTTTCCTCGTGTGGGTGTCCAAAGTATTAGGTTATGAGCCATTTCTTCTTTGTGACGTATACAGTGTCCATCAAGATTTAACATTATTTTAGAGATTATATCTGTTGCTTTCGGTGATCCATTATATAGTTTTTCGTTTCTGGTTTTGCTTTTCCAAGATATATTCTGAGCCATGCGTAGTAAGTGAGTATAGCATCCATCTATCCGTTTTCTCAACTTATTGTCTAAGGTCCAGCATTGACTACCATATAATAGAACTGTTTCAATAGTAGCTTTAAAGGCACGGATCTCAAACTTGTTATTCATGTTTGATGCCCATATGCATTTCATTCTATGCATAACCATCCACGCCAGAGCCTTTCTAATTTCGAAGTCTTTTTCAGAGCTTGCTATCCATGTTCCTAGATATTTATAATTAAATACTTCTTTAATTGTTTCACCATTTATTATTTTAATAAATGGGGATTGTTGTAGGTTATATCCGATAACTTCTGTTTTTATAGTGTTAAGCGTGATACATATTTTTCCAGCATCTATTTCAACTCTATATAACGGTTATTGAGCGTTGTATAGTTCTTTATTTATAAGTGATATATCGTCAGCATAACATAGGTCGATTATAATGAGTGCTGGTTATCTGCCTCATCTTTTCTCTTTTATCTTAAAACCGAGATTGTATTCATTTTCTACGATTACTCGACGCATTAAGTAGTTTAGAGTTATGATAAATAAGAAGGGAGCTAGAGTATCTCTTTGTAACACACTATTTGAAATTTTGAAGAATTCAGTTTCGCCATCAGATGTTATAATTCTCACTTCAGTTTTATCATAGAATATTGCTATCACATTTTTATTCGAATCGACATTTAATTACTTAATCACTTAATTACTAGGACACGATATTTGACTTGAGGACTCGAATTGTTATAAACCTATATATACCCTATAGGGTTTTTTTTTTACTTTTATCCCATAACTCTTGAATCGTAGGGGGAATATGAATATTTCACACAACAGCGTCTCCATTTGTTTCGATCTTTTGTCATCATCAATAGGTCACCGAGATATTTGGATGTCCATTTGTAAATATTGTCCATCCATTCCATCTTTGGGAAACCACGACGTCTTGCAACTTCGATTTTTCCTTGTTGGATATTTTTAGCTAATGTATTACTATGTGATACATGGCCAAACCAACACAACTTTCTTTTTTTAACAATTGACATCATTGGCGTAAACTTTCCAACATATGAATTAATTTTCACCTTAATAGTATTACTTTCTATAGGGTTACATTATAATGTATAGCATTTAAAACCAATATATCTCATTGCTTTGTTATGTATTCGTAATGAATACTTAGTTTTCATCATATAAATAATAATTTAAAGAATATTTTTTACATTTAAAAAGTGTATAGTTTATTACAAATTTATATTATAGTTCCAAATATTGAACTAAAATTAACTGGCTATATTAGTATTTATATACAGAATCGAATTACATGTTTTCGCATTAGTGTTATATATTTCCTTAGTAAGATATTTGCAGATTTTATATATATGAATTTATATATTGTATTTATATTATTATTTATTCATCATTGAATTTCATTTATGCTCTGCCATCTATTCAAATAGAATGGAAAATATTATAAGTATACATCTAGTGCTGGTGGTTAAATCCTAACTGTAATTCTTGTATATTTTAAACTAAATACATAATTACAATAGATATAAGTTCAATATGTAATTTCTCTCTGGTTTCTTCACATATTATTTTTTAAATCCTAGTGAGCCTTGATCATCAAGGGGCCCCCTCATAGGCCCTATCCCACATGACAGAATAAATAGTTTATATTACATCACGTGTCAATATGTAAACTCCTCCACACAACTATTTACTCTTGGACTATAACACTTCCTTGAAATTCCTGCAAATCTTAGATATATATTTTAACCTTTATAATTAAGAAATCATTGAACAAACACTAATTAACACATACATATTATAACTTATATATAGGACTTTATAAATATTATTATATATTGACGATAGAATGTTACTATACGTTGATAAATCAATAAATAAGGAAAGAGTAAAAGAAAGTAAACTATTTATTGAAATCGGATATATGTGTGTACCCATATGTTAAATTATACATAGTATGAGTTATAGATTATAATTAATCCATCTTTATCATTTAAAATATTAACTATAAAATATATCCTATGTCAATCATTCTAAGAATTTACTTAACTAGTAACATTTATATATCTGGAAAAGTCTTCGTTATATTGTTAGAAAATATTTTCAGAATACATTATAATATGTTTTAACATATTATAATATATTATAATATATTCTTAATTTAGAATATATATCAATTTTAGTAGAACGAATAAATGTGTATTGAATCTGTATGAGAAATATAGTATATATTTATATTGTTTAGGTATATGTCCTACATATAGTATACTATATAGTATATATACTATAGTATATTACTACTATATTATAATATAGTATTATTAGATGCATAATGTATGACATTTATCCTATATTATGTAGAAATTACCAGGCATTACTAGAAAGTATGTCGGCGATATACTTTATTTGAGGATTAAACTTTTAAACATAAGTGATTGAATTAACCTACATAATCTAAGTTTAAATTATTTTAATTCAATTACTAGATATTCATACGTATTATTTAGTAGTATACATCAAAGTAACTCTACGTATACACATACATACCGGTCTCAGGCGGAATGACCAGTCACGCATATAGGTTCTACGTAATTATCATTAATTAGGCTACAATAGGAAGCTTAATAACAGCGATCGTGACGTCACGGTAACCATGACTACCGATGTAAACAAAGCCGAGCCCGGGTACCGTAGCTCTGTGTGATATTACTACAGCTTAGTGCTTCTATTCTGATATTTCGACTGTGTATATTCTACTCGGAGCCGGTGTGTATGCGTACGTGTAAAGGTGCCTACGTGCAATAGGCGAATATGTCGGATATACCGTTGACACGAAATAGAATCAAGGTTTGAATTGATATATGAATAATTCAAATGTGAATTGTTAATAGTAATGGATTAATAGATTAATGGATGCAATATTTTAAAATTAATAACTAAAAGTATTACTTATTATATATAATATAACGATATCTTATAAAATGCCATCATATCCACGAATATTATATTTTATAAATTGTTAAGAATACCATATTTTGTTTATTTCAATAACGTATGGTATCGTTAGCAAATATTTATACTTTACAATTTCGATTATATATTTCTAATATATATTTGCTTAAATAAATGATCAAAAAAGATCAACATATCAATTTAATGAGCATTTGTATTAGACATATATTAGACATATACTTATATCGTAGTAAGTAAATTAAACGTTATTAACTAATGATAAAACTAACTTAAATACACGCTATTTATGTACGTTATAATACTTTCATTGAAACTATAGATTAAACGATATGTATACATTGTTAAAGATTCATAATAGTTTTAAAGTGTACTCACCTAAAACCTTTACATTATTATATAATTATATAAGTTATTACACAATTTTTAATTATATATTGTATTTGTCTTGAAGTTTATAGTATTAGCTGTACATAACTTATACATGGAACTAACACCAGTGTAATGTGACTCAATTAAGTCACATTAACAGTATATTTTTTGATAAATCACTCAAATGATTTATCAAAAAAGATACTGAAATAGAAATACTGTTATTACATTAAGAGTTTAACTAAAATAAATATTATAATAAAAATATTATTTTTCAGAAATTAATATTAACAAATTTAATATATTTAATATTATTATTTTATTATTAGAATTTTGAAATATATTAATATTATTTATTAAATATATATATTGTATAAAATATATCTGTAAAATGAATTTAATTTTTTTTATTTTATTAGATATATTTTAAAATATTTATATACTATGTTATTATAAAGGATTACAATTATATTTAAGTAATTATTATATACTTATATACACATAAATTAATGTAACAATTATTATAAGGTCACCATTAAGTGTTCTTAAATATGCTTTGATTGTTGTTAATGTTAAGGTTAAGCCTTATGATAATCTTCTCTTACATAGAATTATAATTAGACCTCAACGACAACTTTTTTATTTATCTAGTTCAGGGCCACAGTTGTGGAACAATTTAACCTAATCTTTAAGAATTAAAAATAGTATATATGCATTTAGTACTAATTATAAAAAGGTTTTGATACATTTTTATGACGATAATTAACTTGTATTGATACCTAACTTGATAAAATAGATAACTAATTATATTAATATTTTTAAATTATTTTTAATTTCATTTATATTAATTGACTAATGATATTAATTGACCAATGATACTTTTTATATTGTTTTAGTTTTATTTTGTTATTTACATTTATTTTACTTTTTTTTTTTATTTATTTTTTGACATAATATAAAATTACAAAAATATTGTCATGTTATTTTGATATAATATAAAATTACACTCTTGACTTATTATAAAAATATTAATATAAAAAAATAACTACTTTTTAGTTTTTTATTTTATTTTTTTGACATAATATAAATTACCTTACATATTTTACTCTTTTTACATTAATGACTTAATATAACATTAATAACAACAACACATACTTTACATTATTTTTACAACATATAATATTATGAACATTTGAATTTTTGAATTATTATAAAATAATTTAAAATAAATTTGTATAGGTACTATATGTACTTATAGGCTTACTAATTAAATTTATTTTAGAGTATTAATTACAAAAATATTTGTTATTGCGTATTGGCTTATTATTGTGTATTAATTGTATTTATATTTGTATGTTGAACTATATATTCATTTACGTTTTGTCGAATTATTAAATTGTTTTGTTTTAAGTATTTTATTTTAATTTATTTTATATGTCTTACCTTACATGTTATTTATTACATGATAAATGACATTATGAGGAGTTTTTTTTAGAAATGTATTCTGTCGATTTTAATATTGTATTATATTTATAAAATATTACTATTATCTATTAGAATAACACATTATAACTCTATTTTATATATTTTGTTGTGACGGAGTGGCTGATGTATTTGTGTTAATGTGGATATGGTACATGTCGAGGAAAAGGATATACTTGTAGTGAGAGGCAAGTATTGCCAGTGTTAGTATTCTTGGAACAAATATGATCCCTACGTTGGACCTGATGCACCCATATCCCCGAAGTTGATACACCATATATCCTTATTATTTTCAATTACTGTTGACTATTCTTGATATAAATTTAATAATGTAATATCTCTGATTTTTATAAATGTATTATTCTAATAATCTTTTAATAAACTTTTACTGTCTTTAAATCTTAAAATTTTATTTTATTATATTTATTTTTATTTTACTTTTATTATACTTTTCTCATCATATATTTTCTTTAAGAAAGTGAAACGGGTAAACGACTAGCTAAGCATCGCGCTTCTTCGTTTAACATGGTCATGCCTAAATTCTGATATTATTATATTATTATATGAATGTGATTTAATAGATATTATTATTAATATTATTTTATATTTATTTGAATTTATATATAGAAAGAAAACATGTTTATTTGTCCTATATATTTTTGATTTACTTTTAAAAATACGAGAGTACACTATACTTTATAATTATTATATATAAATTACTCACTCTAATAATTATTAGTAAATCAATAAATATATATAGTGATTTATTACATATTTGATTATAAATATATTATATAATCTCTATTATAATCCCTACTTACGATCATTATTAGATTTTCAATACATGGCGCGTACCGGAAAGAATCACGGAAAGTTGCCCTAGTGTAAGAAGTAAGTGTGTAACTATTCATTGTAAGTAGTTATCGTTTTAGGTAACAATAACAATGTCACCACGTGTCTATTTATGTGAAACAAATTATAATTCTGAATATTAATAATAAATAGTCAATATAGGTGGCAATACTACAATTATAAATCATTTAAATATCGATTGTCAAAGTATTGTTTAATAAGTATTGTTTAATAACCTACTTTGAAATGTTACAAAATATGTATAATTTTACATTGATTTATTATATTTATCGAATATGGCTATATATTTTAAGAAACATGGTTCTATATAACTAATTTTCTTTAAATATAGAGCCATATTCGATAACTATAGTTATAAAATAATGTTATATTCATAAAACAAACACTATAAATTAAATATGTATTGTATTCAAAAATGTACATAACTTTTCATTTATATTAATAGTAATATATTTATCAAACTGACTGACTGGTAATTAGTTATTAGTTATTAACTTTCCTGCGTATAATATTGATAATAGTATGTACAATAATTTCCGATATGTTATACTACTATGATATTAACATCCTACTTAATCACCACCTTGTCAGTGTATGATATAATACAAATGATCCTTCAACAGGTAAAAATTCTCCACAAAATGTAATGAGAGATACAAAATCTTCAAATCAACGTTAGTTATATATATATATATATATATATATATATATATACAATTATATATAATATATATATAGTATTTCATCCTAAAATATAATGTGCATAATAATGCATAGGGGAGAGTACTCTAATATCGACATGAACGTAATATCGACACCCTAGATATCTCCTAAAATATAATTCCAATCAAAAAATAATTATGTATGAAATGTTAATCAATATAATTATAATTCATATAAGTATAATTTTTTTTTAATATTTATATTTTTTTAATTATAAACAAAAAACTGAATTTTTCGTTACAACTCTAAATTTATAAAATGTTTGAAGTACAATATTGATTCTCAAACAAATGAAAATTTATATATTTTAAATATTTTAAATACATCGTATAGATCTAATTATAATTTACAATGTGCCGAAAAGATTTTATATTTTTCATAATTTGTTACAAAGTTATTGCTATTTACCTAAGCAACATACATTTTCATAATACCGACACCCTAATTGCACGTAATATCGACACCCTTTAACCAATCAGTGTTATTTGTTTATAATTTACATGCATTATGGTAATATTCATAAATTAATAGACATACCTAATAATATACATATATACGTGGAATTGATTCTACTTGGAATTAAATAGTCTTTCAGAAACTATATAAAACTTCTATGTATAATATTCACATTATTTAATTTAAAACTTAATATTTATAATATAATATAAAATATTAAATATTTTCGAAAATTAATTATATGTAACTTATTAACAACGTATGAATTGCGTGTGTTAACTAAAAGTAACGCGCGTTTAATTATGATTGGATAGTGGATATTAATTAATATATGGTATATCTAAATATAGATATATTTAGGGTGTAGATATTATGTGCCAAAGTGTCGGTATTCGAGGCAGTGCCTGTAATATCGACAACCCTGTTATCTCAGAGTTAAACAAAATAAATTAAATTTAAAATAGCTATTATATGCATATACCTACTTAATACTTATAAATAAAATTTAGAAATATTTAATTGAGAATTAATAAAGTGATGGTGATTTATTGTTAGGGTGTCGGTATTCGAGTACTCTCCCCTATGTTACTTATACATATAATATATAAGATACATTTATGTTAATTTGATCAGATTGAAAACATTAGACTATGTTCATTATATTTCATTATAGTGTATAATCTACTATAATGACATTTACCTATACATATTTATATTAACACTTTTTAAATTTTCTTACAGACTTTAATTATAATAATGGCTCTTCAATACATGGGTAAATTCAATAATATATATGGTATTACATATATAGTAATCAAATAAATTTATTTATAGAATTATATATTAATACAATAATATTTTAAGTAAGCTTTAACATAAGTTTTATTATAATAATATAATATTATAATAGTTTGTAACTATAATTATAACTTAAAAAATACATGGTTATTATATGCGTCAACAGTATTATCATATAATTATCTTATAATTAGACATCATTATAGTATATATAAAAAGTAATTGGTTGTTAAAATATACCCCTTACTACTTCCTACACTTGTGTATTCGGATGTATATTTATATAAGTCTTACAGGAAATATATGTGAATTTAAAATACTTAAATTTGTTTATAATATGTATATGTCATTTAGTATTTATTTGTAAATTATATATCAAATGTTGTTAGACCATATGTGTGAAATAAAAAAATTAGTCTAATAAATAAACATTTATATCAGTCTAATAAATAAATATTTATACTAATCTAATAAATAAATATGTAAAATAGTCTAATTAAAAAAATACAGTTAACTCCATCTTACTCAAATTATAAGTAACTACATAATATGTCAGATATATTGAAGTGTTCTTATACGTATTTACACATATATATATATATATATATATATATATATATATATATATATATATATATATGTGTGTGTTAGTAATACATTAATTAATAATATAAACAGTTCCACGAATATACTCAAGAAATCAGACCCCAGCAAATACTTATAGAAGGTAATTATTATTATTATAAAGAATATAGATTACAGTTTAAATTAATTAATTCTTATATAATTAATATTTATTAATATTTAATTATTATTATTATAAAGAATATAGATTACAGTTTAAATTAATTAATTCTTATATAATTAATAATTATGATTAGAAATTATAATATTTCGAATATAATATATAAATTAGTCAAATTATTTATTATAAATGTCGTTGTTTATTTTTATTTTAATAATATATAAATATGATTATATATAAATATAATTTAATAATATATATATGGATTTAATACTATATATAGTATTAAATCCATATATGTAAATAGCTCATTAAATACAAACTAATAGTAACTTTTTTCTTGTGTTTTGCTTAATTTTTTAGTAAGTTCTTGATAATACAATATTAAAATAATAACAACCTAGGTTTGAAGTTCAAACTTTGATCCCAGGACATCTCACTTTCCACTGGATAGAATATTTCAGTTATATATGAAAAATATACATATAATTATAACCCACGCTTATATACTCTATTATACTATATACTCTCTACTGTATGATAATTACATACAATAACATATTATCGATCAAATGTTGATATCTAAATACTACGGCACACAGCGAAGCAAACAGACCGCAGCGAGACTATATCCAGACGACGTGCAAGAGTGCCCGCGACCCGGTACAGTACAATCTGACCTCTAACGATGATAGCATGAACCCCCGTATGGTTTCGCCACAAGTAGTGATTCCGAGGATGTCCAGGCAAGCTAAAATACAACAGGTAGGAATGGTAATATTGTACATTTAACGATAAGTTTAAAAAATTATATTTGTGTTTTTAATAAAACGATATTTATTTAGTAATAATAATAATAATAATAATAATAATAATATAGTAGTATAATGTTATATTATGGTAAAACTAATAATATCCTTTTGTATTCAAAGATGATGCGGTTCTACATGGATCGCGAACCTGTCAATCAAAAACTTAGTTCTTTGGTGAATTCGCTAAAAACAGCAACCGATGCCGAGCGGGATCTAATAGAGAAGGCATTGCGATTGGGAAGGGGTCGGAGTCAAGATAACGCCAGTGACATCATTGAAGGTAGAGCTTTCAATGAATGGTTTAAATCTGCTACTGGTAAAGGTTCGTTATGATGTACTTTATCTAAACTCATTATTTCTATAAAATATTTATATATAAAAATATAGAACTCTATAATTATAATATTACAAATAATAACATTATATATTTATGTAAATTAACTAAAAAATGTATCATTAAAATAATGTCATCTTTTTTTCTAATAAAATATTAATATTTGTATCATTTAAGAAAATCTAATTTGTTTAAGATATTATATTTTAAATATTTAATTATATACGTATGTATACTTATAATAAATTAAGTCAATGTTATTAAATTATATTGTTAATAATGTATTGTATTATGTATTACTTAAACTCTATATAATATAACAAGTATCATATTTAACTTCCCAGCGACTCGAGTCACACAACCGCAAATATGTTTAAATATATGAATACATATATTGTGATTTAAATATATGATAAAATCTAACTTGATTAATATAGAGATATATACACATACACATAAACATACTATACTAATAATACGTGTACATGATGCATACCGTATCTACTGTTGTTTACATTACGCAGAAAGAGAGGATGCGATGCTCTATTTGAAATCACTTTCCGGAAATAGAGCCTACATAGATACACCGTTAGTGCTATATGTTATTTTAGATATATATATATATATATATATATATTGTTATTGTTATTGTTATTTTGGTGGAGTCTTTTCATCGCATCCAGAAACTTAAATGAAGTTGTCACTTATAACCATATGGCTCTAATGTACCTTCGAAGCCGCTCTCGTATACATGCAGTTATACATATTATATTTATATATATGTTAACTGAATAGGTAGATTACATCACTAAGTCATCGTACACATAGGTAATACACATAAAATATCTCTTAATCTAATATTTAGAAGTGATATTTTATAATTGTGTATAAATAAATGATCGGCTCTCGTTAAAATAATGGATGATTTAACACGAGAAAGGTTTTAAATTATATTATGCCATTTGGTTATAAGAAAATAAATGGATTTAATGTATTGTATCTGATAAAAGACTCCATCAAAATAAATAAAAATACAAAAGAATAATATATATATGTATATATATATAAATATTAAATTAATAAATACATATTATTAATACAATAATATCATAAAGATATAAGACACCCTATACATTATCTTACCCCACCACTCGCAGACCGATATCTTTCCGTCACCACACGGCGCCCTCTCTGCACCTGGCGGAGAAGAGGAGAGCGGCTCAAACCTGGCACCACCTCCCGGTGCAGAGGTATCGCGCGGTCACCAATAGAGGCGCCATGTACTCGGAACCGCAGAAGGTCATGGCCAGACATTACGTCATACATCCCGACTGGGGATGAGGATATCAAGCGGAAATATTCACCTAGATGCTACTAATATATATATATATATATATATATATATATATATAAAATTATAATTTCACTACAAATAATAGCTCAATAGTAAAACTTTGCTAACTATTCATATTAAATGATCGTATATTTACGAATATATTAAACTATATTTAGTAAAGGCGAGGAATTACGTAACACGTCAGGAATGTGAGTGATGACGTCACAAAGTGTGTATGCCACATCATTGATTTTATAACTAATAGACATTTTGTTTCTATATTCATACATTTATTTTTAAATATATGATACAGTATTACTAGTACACTATTGACAACTTTATATAACTCATTATGGCGTATTATCAATTATAGAATTTAATATAAGTTATATAATAGTTTATGATGAGAACATATATATATAATTTAATATTGTATATAAATAATTATTTATACTAATCCAAATAATATAAATTAGTGCATAATTAATTTTATTTTATTTTATATAATTATATATATATATAAAACATGTAATAATTGAAATAGAATATAAGTTGTACTACTGTTTACTGTACTGTATACCATATGCACATAGGAGTGTAAATCTGTATGTTATGTCATAGCGTAACGTAATACTATTGTTAACCGTGATATACTACAATGATACAATGATATCATTCATTATTATTCATTATAGTCTTACAATATTGTTATTACTTATATTATTTTCGAAGAAATTATTGACGTATTATTATTATTATTATATTATAGTTAATATTGTAAGTTTTAGTTTTAAATTATTCTATATCGTTACGCTTAAAATAAAAATGAATACGTTATTTTTTAAATCTTAATTTAAACTATATATCATAATGTACTACACATATATACACACTAACTTTACGTATATGTAACTGTCTATAGACACATAATTTAACAATATTTATAAGATTAATCTCATATATTTTAAATTTATATATGTTGTTCGAAAATAAAATGTATTCTCGCAAAGTGCAAATACTCAGCATACTACCCAATATACATATACTCACTTGTTTGTGTATTATAAGAGACACTTATCACATATATGCATATATGTATATGTATATGTGCATGCTATATATATATAGATGAATTTTATACTTTATAATAGAAATATAATATATAATAAATGAAACTTATTATATAATACCATAAATATTGTAATCGTATACGTATAAGTACTATAGTACTTTATATAGTACTATAGTACTGTATAGCCATTACATTATATAATACTTTGGAATATAGTTAATGCAATTCAATAAATTTAAACAATTTATAATCAAAAATAATATATTTTAATGTCTTATGATATTTTAATATCTAAGGCAATTTTAAATTATTATTATTAAATATTTACAAATATTAGTTAATGGTGTAATCTGAATTTATTTAGAGTATATAAGGTTGAATTTAATAAAATAAAAGTATGTTACTTATAGTATTCTAAATATATCATATGATTTATTTGTTTAGTGATATTATAAGTGTTGTTAACTTTTAAAACATTAATTATATTTAATAATATAATATATTAATATAATTATATTAAAAAATAATTATATTATGCGTGAAAATAGTCCTCTTGGGTAACAGCATACATATGTAGTACACTATATAGTATGTATTTATTTATTATTATATATATGTAGAGATTATTTACAATTCTCTATAGAGATTATTACACGAATGAGAGTTTAAATAAATAAATATACTTAAATGTGTATACATAAATAAATATATAATGATTACATGATAACTATTGTAAAGAGTTATTAAGCATTGATAGTATACGTATTTAGTACGGAACAATGGAGTTCGAGATGACGTTATATCCAATGAAATCTTCGTTTACGTAGCATCCATCTTTATCGAAGTGATAGTACCCAATAGTAATGAATCACCAGTAATGATTCACCAGTAATGAGTCACCAGAGATGAGTGACCAGAGATGACTCATCCGTCGGTAGCTATTATCTTCCTCCTCCTGTTGACGTAGAGCCCTTCGTCTCCATCGTCTTGTTGGTCTTGATTCTCTTGCATCATGGCGTAGAAGTTCAGCCGAGCCGCTCGCTTCAGTTGAGATTTACTCAGCTTCTTCTTGGCATTCTGGGTAAGTATTATTAGCGTAATCGTGGTAGAGTTGGTCGTTACTATTAGCCTATCGGCTATAGTCAATGAATACACAACTTTTTATGTTATAACATATATATTATATAATAATAATATTTAATGTGTTGAGTATAAATATTAGGATATCATTTAATAGGTACCTATACCTATATGAATCACATAAAACAATAGATGTTCACAATATATTTATCTCATCAATGTGAGTGACGTCACATTGACGCCTATTTACATAATGTAATATATGATATCGTCGGAAGAGTGTATATATTTAAGTAAAATATATATTTAGTAGAATGGAAGTGTAGTGTGGCGAGTTGCTTAAATTAATATATCTTCATCTATTGTCTATCATAAATTATGACTCATAAGCAGGGTGAGTGAATTTTGCCGAATATAAGGATCTTCAAAAGCCGAAAATAAGCTAAATTCGGCCTTTTTTAAATACTTATTTTCCTATCTTAAATCATTAAAAGTAATAACATAAAATACGTAATAGTAATATGTATATTATATGTAAATAATACTACAAGTTAAAGCAAATTTTGATACAATATCAGTAATGTAAGTAAGTCAATTCGTAATTATTGAAGATTAATTACTAAGGGAATTATAATAAGATTGTTTGGTATTCTCTTTAGCAATGTAGGCATATATAAACATTGTGGTAATATAGTAACATGATGTAGTTATATATATAGTAAACATACATATCATATGCGTATCTTGATATGAGAATACGATTTTATACTAATAAAAAAATGCATGATGTGCACCTATTAAAATGTCCATCTTTGAGAAGCATACAAGCGAATTTTTATTTACGTCAATGTCACAAGTATTAAATGGTATGTGAAGACTCGAAATATAAATTATTGGAATAACAACGTATGTTGAAAAAGATATTACATATATGTAAAACCTATAGGTTTTTATAAATAATAGATATTATTAAATTTTTTATATATTATTATTCAAGCTGTATCAAGTAGAATACAAAGAGCTTCCTTACCAGGATTAATAAGGGTCTGGTGTGGACCTGATAAACTTATGAGATCTAAATGGTCCAATGTAATACCATTATAATTATTGAATATGTAGGTTATAGAATTTCTTGATAGAAATCCTTTGTATTAAAGATGATTATAAGAATGTATTTAATTTCATTACCGGACTGCTATGTATATATCCAGGAACTTTATTCGTTCAATCATTAGTAAAGTTGAAACAAATTGAAGGAAAGACCAATCTTTCAAACATTGCACTTGAAGGATGTATATACTCAAAACAATTTAATTATTTAATAAAAATATAATAAATTTATTATTTACTTATATTTCACTATTGGTTTAAATACTACCCAGCAAACCATAATATCAGATTGAAATACTTATTAAATCAGTTTATAAAGCAATTTTAATCATATTTTCGAACATTCTGATTTAAAAACTGCTTTAAAGAACTTATTTAAACGTTTTTAAAATACCTTTCTACAGCTTTAATAAATAGGTATTAAAGCCTGATTTAATTCTGATTTAATAATCTCCACATAGATAATTAATAATCAATAATTAATAATCTCCACATATATATTTTCCCAGCAACAATAATAGCAGATTTAAATAATTTTAAATTTAAGCAGTAATAAATGTTGACATATTTAAATACTTATTAATACAGATTTAAATATATCTTAAAATAGCGGAGATTAGTAAATCAGAATGAAATCAGGCTTTAATACTTAATTATTAAAGAGGTAGAACGATGTTTAAAAAAAATTTAAATCCGTTGAATTAAATCAGATTTTAAATCAGAATGTTCGAAAAACAGATTAAAATTGCTTTATAAAATTCTTTAATAAGATTTAAATCTGCTGTTATGGTTTGCGTGGTATATTGATACCAATATATTTGTTGATACTAAAATTATTGCAATGCCAAATATAATTTATATTAATTAAATTAATTAACCATATTAAGTATATATATATATATATATATATATATATATATATAGAACTATATTGATAAAATATAGAAAGGCAGAATTTAAGCCGAATATAAGGATTTTAAAAGGCCGAAAATAAGCTAAATTCGGCCTTTTTCCTTAAATTAGGTAAAGGCCGAATTTAACTCACCCTGCTCATAAGTGATAACAATGATGATACATCACTACTCCGTAATCTCATTATTACTAATAATTCCCCTTTATTTCCGTCTAGTTCAACACTTTAACAATCATCCTCATCTACATCTATTGACTCGACATTTCTAACTTTTCCCCTCACTATTAAAACTGTAGACTTGGAAACCTGCAATAATATATATACTCTCACTATTTCAGAACACTAGTGCTATATAGTGCTTATGCTATAGCATTACTATTAAAAGTACCCACTAATAGAAGCCATACCTAATGATCTACATATTCTTTCGATACAAGTCCTAAGTTACGATTCCTAACTAAGTATTGAATCAGCATAATATGTGATGCCTCCCCTTCCATCTGTTATTGTTATACTAATGTAGTGCTGGATTATATCCCACTGCATATTGTATACATCTATGGATATCAGTAATATCCATATATGTATCGATATCAGTGATATCAATAGATGTATACGAGATGAACACGATTGATATAATATCACTCGTGTTATGGTATATATATGTCGTATAATAAGTATTTCTATCGAGAATATATGTAACCGATGGAATTCGCGTATCACAGACAATATAATATAGATCAGGAACAGATAGATAAATGGGCATAATAAGGTGTAACGGTTATATGAATGAGTTAGTATTGATTATTAACCTATTACAATTAATCAGATTTCATAAATTATTCTACCTTCCTGATATCAACAATCACTACTTGTTCAATAATTCTAATAAAGTATCAATATTTAAATAAATAATATATATATATATATATATATATATAAACAAATCCGGGATCTGATCGACACCAAGCCGGAAGACGTTGAGTCATTCTGACGCCGAGAGCTTTGATCGAACGGCACACGGGTCTCAGGTTATATTTCATCATGCGGCTGTCAGTCATTAATTTGGGCGTGTCTATCAGTACCATCACCAGGAATGTGGCCACGACCAGTGTTAAACCTTAGATAGATACTATGTCAATACGTAGCATATGATGACATCACATAGCGAGGAGGTAACTAAAGTTAGTGTATAGTTGCGTTCTAGTTAAGCTGGCT